>PVJX010012233.1:0-50973 GCA_004027295.1 Dolichotis patagonum
TGTTTGGAGTTCTATATGCTTCACTTTTCCAGATGTCTGTTTCTCTTCTCATGTTTGGGAAGTTTTCAGCTATTACTTCTGTAAATATCCTGTTGATATCATTTGGGCTGTTCCCTTCTTTTTCATTTATCCCTATTAATCTTATGTTATTTTTCTTTGCACCATCTTGCAGGTGTTGAATTGTTATTTCCTGATTCTTTGTTATTTTTAAAAGATCTTGCCTTTCCTGCTCACTGGCTGCAATCTTATCTTCGAGGTCTATCTTCACTTTCATTGAGGCGGTTTTTACAGCTTTCAATAGAATTTTTCATTTCCTGTATATCTCTTTGAATCTGCTTTATGCATTCTGTTTGTTTCTTATATTGTTCTTTGAGGGATTCTATCTGTTTGCTTTGTTCCTCTAATTTTATAGCTGTGTTTTCACTAGATGTGTTCACTATTTCTTTCACTGTTTTTATCAATTCTTCTTTTACCTGGGCAAGTATTTCTGGTTTGAATTACCCCATAGATTTCCCTATTTGCATATTTATTTCATTTGATATCATTTCAGACATTTCAGGTGTATGCCTTCTTTGTTCTTCTATGTACATGGCTTCTAAGCTTTCTTGGGGAGGGCTAGGGCTTTGAGCCTGCCTTTTCGTCTTTCCTTTTGTCATTTTTCTATTTTTCCTTACTTTCAGCTGTGTTCCAAAGCTTTCTGTGCTTGTGTGGCGAATTACCTCTTACACCCTCAGTTCCTGGAGGGGCAGTGGCTCCCCCACAGGCTCTTGGCTTCCTCACAGGGTCCTAACTTCCCTCTGAGGGCTCCTGGTTCCCTAATTTGTAAGGGGAATGCTGGGTGTGGTCACCCCGGAGCCTGTGGAATCTCAGGCAGGCGAAGCCACCATGCTTTGTCCCAGGCAGGTCTCCAGGAGTTTCCCTGTGAGTGAAGGGTGGGCCTACAGGTTCCAAAGAGTCAGGCCAGAATGTTGGTTTCTGAAATGTTCCAGTCCCAAACAGACCTGGCCAAGATGCCAGTCTCCACAATATTCCCAATCCAAACAGCCCGGGCCATTCTGCGGGTCCGAGAGGCTCGGGTCCCAAAGAGACAGGCCGAGATGCTGCTTTCTGGGAGACTTCCTTGGTGTGAAGGACGGGGCTACGGGCCCAAACAGACCTGGCACAGATGCCAGTCTCTAGGCAGTTCCCTGTGGATGAAGGGCGGGCCTACCAGTCCCAAACAGTCGTGCTGAGATGCAGGTCTGCACAGACTTTCGATCCAAACAGCCCAGGCCACTCTGCGGTTCCGAGAGGTTTGCGTCCCAAAGAGACAGGCCGAGATGCTGCTTTCTGGGAGGCTTCCTTGGGGTGAAGGGCGGGGCTACAAGCCCAAAGAGACCTGGCCCAGATGCCGGTCTCCAGGCAGTTACCTTTGTATCACAAAAATGTTAATCACTTACAACTCTGTCTCTTGATATAATTTTAATTTAAATAATATTTGAATTTTGTATTTTGTATCTGTATTGTTGATGGGGTAAGTAGAAAATAGAAAATGATTTAATTATCTTATGTGTGCAGATATTATAGTGTTTCACTTTGCCATATTGAACAATTAATAAAAAATGTGGCATGCTTCTATGGAATCAAGTTAGTGAAGGGTTTATAGAGAAATATACAAATCTAACAATTGTCAAGAGAACCACAACAAGATGTTAATATATATTACACACAACAACTGTCTTTGTACCAATATTCCACGTGTGTGTGTGTGTGTGTGTGTGTATCTGATTTGCAGAGTAATTGCACAATTTTCTAAAGAATTGAAAAATAAGTCACCTTTATTTTGCTAAGAAGTTATATACTAAATGCTTGCTTTTTGTTCAGTTGATGATGAGGAAGATAAGACTCAAGAAACCTCAACAGCTGAGAGGAAACAGAGAAAGGATTCAAATCCAGGTCTAATAAGCCTTATTCTAAAACCACTGTAAGCCAATTCTCTACATATTCTGCTGTGCAGTTTAGTTTTTCTTTTTACTCATAAACTGTATCGAAATTAAGTCTTTTTCTCACTTTACAAACTAATTCTCTTAAACTTTAAATTATGCTTACATAATACTTATTTTTGCATTATGAATCTTTGAGTTTGTCTTTTGCTGTGTAATACTATGACCCTACATTAATAAACCAGGAAGAAAAAAAGTTCAAATTAATCATCTCACTTCTGGAGCATTGACTGTGGCCAATGGACTTGCTTGAAGTTTGTTATGGAGTAATCCAGAAGGTTGCTTAGGCTCAACATTCTAAATCTCTAGTTCATATGAATAATAGTGTTTCCTGTAAGATGGGACCTAAGTCAGGATTGTTGACTAGAATACCCGCAAATTGACTTCCTGTGTGCCCTAAAATTCTCACAACTTTTTGTCTGTGTTTTGAGAAGCAGAATCCAGAGAACAAATGTCCACGATGTTCCGAAAGGCACTGCAAGTTGTAACGAGTTGTCCTTGAAAGCACTGTGATGTTAGTTTGTAAGATTCTATTGATCATGTCTGTCACTAGGGGGGTATCTCAGTTTTAAGCTGGTGTGTGTGGTAAGTCACATAACATTTAACAAGTCCCTTTACCTAAACAACCAACAGTAGCCATCTTGCAGGTTTTATGATAGTAATTATGTGCACATTGTATACATGCCTTCGTAGTCAATGTTTGATTCTATTTTTTCAATAAAGTATGCATCTTGTGTTCATTACTTTATAGACTTTCACTGCAGTCATTATTAGCCATGATTTAATAAACATCTTATTTAAACATAATATTAAATAGTGATTATTCTTGAAAGTATAGATTTTCAAGAATATGTGAAGAGCATGTAATCTATCTATCTACCTATCCTTCCATCTGGCTAAATATCTAGCTATTTAGTAATCTAGCAATTATCCATCATATATGTATCAATTTTTAAATCTTAAGCATATTGATCTTTAAGTGATTTTTAATTGATTTTTAAGAAGACCATTGTACTTGTCATTTGTATCTATTGGCAAAAAACTATAAGGTATGTGTACAATGATATTTCAGCCTATAATTTTCATGTATTTGATTATTATGTATGACTCACACAAATAGGCAAGGTACAGAAAGAATAAAGTTTAGCAGATACAGAATTTCTAATAGATGAAAGCTTTGTGTATCCTGAAAAGTCAATAACATAAAACAGTAGGAATGAATAAACTCTCAGACACAGATATTGTCATGCCTTTATTCAATAAAAGAAATTAAAGGTTTTTGAAGAGCATTTGAGTTTGAGATCAGGGAAATCAATGTGCAAGATAAATTTGTACTATATATTTGGCAAAAATGTTAAAGTGCTCAAAGAATAATATATGACAAAAGTACAAAAACTCAGCTTGACAGAGACACTGCTGACCAAATATAGGAAAATTATCATTTTATCACTTTTTAAATAAAATATTCCACAGGTTCATGTTGATGTAAATAATGATCCCAGTGGATTGATTGTCATTGGCTATCACTTTTTGACATAAGATAAATGATGACTATCACTTGTAAGAAGAACTTTAGATTACTAGTATTTTTTCAAGGATCTCTTGTTATATGTCATTAATTTGTATTGTTTTAACTTTGATTTTATACTTTAATAATATGAAAAAATTCCATCATCTTATTGCATATTGCATGCATATTAGAAAATACATAGGATATATTAAAATGAATGAATTAAAATTAACATTTGAAATTATTTTCTAAATATATATATGTATTACTCTATGCTTCTTTTTACTTTTCTTACAATCAATAAAGTTAAAACTTTCAAACAACTATAAAGCCATTTCACAACCACCAATAGGACATAACTATGTTGCACACTGAATTATCTTTTTTTTTTCCTTTGGTAAGTAGTAGTTCGATTATAGAAAACATCATGAAAAATCATGTAATTATTGTTAGAATAACAGAAAGAAAAATATTAAAAAGAGTTTTAAGCTAAAGCTGAAATAAAATTTTCAACTATATAGTTTTTGGATTATGCTGAAATAGCACAGTAAATTTCTTTCTATTGAATCTAAGGCTTTTAGTATATGAATACCTAACACTATTCTACATAGTACTTTTATAGTTTTTTTTTCCAAAATAGAGTACTTACAGTTACAGAGTTAAAGTTTTCTTTCTTGTGTTTTTAATGTAAGTGTAAGTCATTGTAATATTTTTAAAGGTCATAGTAAGTGCTTTTCAACTCATCATTTTATGCCATATTTTCTTCTCAGCACTTGCAGAATTACACCTGGAGCTTCTATTTACATAGAAATAAGTTTGTAATAATCTGTTTCACAAAACACTAGAACTTTCAAATTAAACTGAGAATAATGACTATATTTACTTTAAAATCCTCAAAATAAAACTGCTTGCCATTTTGTAGAAAATAGGAATATTTTAAAAGAAAACTCTGAGACTGATGTAGTCAGGGGTTTTGAGGAGAACAATAGAATCAGGACATAGAATTTATAATATTATTTATGATGGTCACCCAGAGTTAATACAAGAAAGTGCAGGAAATCTATCCACAACACTAAAGACATAGAATATTCAGCCAAGGACCTATATCCCACAGCACTTCATGAGTCCAGATGAAAACTCAGAGCCCATGACAACGCCTCCCCCAAGTCTAATTGGAGGTGTAGCGCCCACGAGGACTCACACCAATCTTTTTTACAGATCTGTGCTGGGAAGGCCCAAAGTTGGAAGCTAGAAAGTCTATGCCAACAGGATGAAGGAGCTGTGCTGGTAGGTTTAGGTTCTATGCTGGAGCCAGGAAGTCATGCTCATAATAAAGACCAGGGTTTTCCTGAAAAGCGCCACAGCCATCCTCAGCGACATGGAGGCCCTGAGCTCCTCTGACAATAAGAACAGTTGAATACATTCCAGGAAGCCAGCATGATGATTTTCTCCATGAGATTAAACAGCACACATCTTCCCCTCTGGAGCCAGGAAGCAATGCTTTATGTAAGAACCAAAGCTCCCCCAAAGTGAACCACAGCAACTCTCACCAACAGGGTCCCTAGCTCCTCTGATGACCTTGGCCCAACCCATACTGGGGAAGCTAGTCATGATAAGCTCCTCCAGGAGAACCAAGGGCTCAAAATAGCAACATTTAGGAGAACCCAAAATACTCTTTTTTCTTTCTCCACATCTCTGTTTATGCTGGCAACTTTCCTTAGGTGGGCGGGCCATCTACTCTCAGCACCATGCTGATTTAATCCAGCTGGTGTTAAGTTGACCACCAGTTTTTAATCCATAACAGAGGCCTTAAAATGGTGAAATGTTTTTCTGTATTTTATGGCCAAAAATTCACATTTTTATGAAACATTTTTAATTCTCTCTCTCTCTCTCTCTCTCTCTCTCTCTCTCTCTCTCTCTTTTCTCTTTTGATATGGGATCTTGCTCTGTAATTTAGACTGGTCTTGAACTCACTGTGTAGCACAGGCTGGCCTTCCACTCCTGGAAATCTTTCTGACTCAGCCCTTAGTCCTGGGATTACAGATGTATGCCTCCTTGCTCAACCAGAAATATTTTTCATAAATGTGAACTGATGTGAAGAGGTTAAACATAGTCCATTCATGTAAGATAGAAGCTACTATATGTATCATCTATCTGTTTTTCATGCTGATTTTTATCTTCTCCTGCATTATGTATCTAATTCTCAAAAATGTTTCCTAAGAATCATAATGTAAGATATATACAAAAATAGTCTCTCTTCCACAAATAATTCCTTAGTTTAATCCAATCTTAGTACTAGATTTTTTTTTTTTTTTGCAACAGGGATTGAACTGATGACCTTGCACTTGTCAGGCAGGCATTCATGCTGCTGAGCTAAATCCCTGGCCTTACTTGAGCTTTTTCAAATCTCTTTTCAAGTGTGAAATATGACTCTCAGTGTTCTAACATGTATTTTCTCACAAAGGTGTATGTAGATCCTTGAATAATTTAAAATTATTAGAGTAGAGCTGAACTGTAGAAATCCATGTATTCTTTTGTTTCCTCTTTAGTAATAAAAGTTATGTTAAATCATTGTCATGTGTGAAGTTCTACTTACTATTGTGGCTAGGGGAATATATTGTTAACAAACATGGAAATTTCATAGCTCTCTTGGCTTTTAGGTTCACTGTCAAAGTGCCAGTGCATTTTTTACAGTAATTATTATTTTACATAGTAATGGCTCCATAGCACAAGAATAGTAATAAGAGCAATCTGTGTATGAAAAAAGAAGCTTTAGTGAGTACAGTGGTGCGTGCTTATTATCTCTGCATTTTGGGAGGTAGAAGCGAGAGTACTACAAGTTTGAGCCTAGCTGGGGCCACTTAATGACTTAAAGCCTGTCTCAAAATAAAACAAAAATGGCTGAAAATGTAGCTTAGTTTAAGAGCCCTGCATTAAATTCCTAGTACTACAAAGAAATTACATATATTACGAGTAAATAAATAGAAGAAAAGAAGCTACAAATTGTTTCCTTTTAATGAAAAGGTTAAAATGACTGTATTGGTCACCATTCTCATCACTGGAGTGAAATCTTTGATACTTGCCATTTAAGAAGGAGAAGTTTGTTTTGGCTCACGGATTTGGAGTATTCAGTCCATAGTCAGTAGGTTTGAAAGCAGAAATATTGTGGCAAAAAGTCATGGTAGAGGTAAACTGTACAACCCATGGCATCCAAGGAGCACAGAGCATAAGAAGAATCAGAAAAGAAAGAGAGAGCCTCCAAAGCCTTGGCCCCAGGGACTCACCTCCTTTATCTGGCAGCTATTCCCTAATAGCACATTCAGCCATGATGAATATAGAGCCCCTACGATCCACTCACCTTCCAAAAACCCAGGTTTTATTTGAGACATTTGGGGGACATTTTAGATTTAAACCATAACAGTTGTCAATTTTGTAAAGCAAGAAATAAAATTGTGGCAGAGTTACTAAGATCTATGGTAAAAACCAACAGGAAAATAAAGCAATACTCATAGTAAATAAAGCTATTCATGATTTCAGATATTCACTGGAGTCTTAGCAACTATCTCTTGTTGGTAAGTGGGAATATTCTTTTAATGAACAATCCAATGTTGCAGAAAAACAGGCCAAACACAAGAAAAAAGGCACTGAGAAGGCTCAAGAGGCAGTTTATCATACCCAGTGGGCTCCTGATTAGGATTTCTCCATAAAAGCCAGAGCCCCACACAGCAAGGTTATAAGGCTTTTAAAGGGAAAGTAAGTAGGAAGGTATAAATGCACATTTTTCATCTCTAGTTTGTATTTGAATTCTGAAAATCTTCCAACAGTGACACCTTTATATCTGCAAGCAAATTTGATTACTCATTCTTTTAGAATAAGAATCTCAATGGGTCAATTTTCAAGGGAACTTGCCCATTTAATAGTCTGTTGTCATAATTTTGTTTCAATGCTCCTAAATAAAAATCTTTAAAAAACACTTCCCATTTGCATTTTGTTCTAAGCTGAAAGTCTGACAGTATTTGCAAAGTAATAATATGCTCAAATATATTTTTATTCTTTTCCCCGAAAGTGAATTCTTTGATATACAGTGTCATGCTTAATGAAAACAGATTTACATTGTAGAATCTCTAAATATTTTGATATATTTCAAGTAAATTATGTTGAATGTACAGAATTAAGGCTTTCACATTCATTATACTAATTATACTCATTGCACATTTTCCATGACTGGGGTGAGACTTACCTTGTTATAAAGAGTTTTTTAATTATTTGTAAGACATATGACCATTAGTATTTTGTTACAACAAAGGAAAGTGTACTAATTTTCTTACAAAAAAGTCACTGGAAGATATTTTTATTCAGTTACTGTTGTATGACAAATCACTCTGAGACCTAGTAGATCAAAGCAATAATTAGAATTTGCTCATGATTTCAAGGGTCAGAAATTAAGAAAAGTCTCAGCTGGGTGACTCACTTCCAGTAACACCAGCTAAGGTGTCTCAGTTGGTGATTGGTACATTGATGCTGACTCTATATGAGAAGCTTAGCCCATGTGTGGAGCTCAGACTCTTAGCAAAGATCTTTGGCTTCTAGTTTGGTAGAACTTTGTTCCTTTCTGTATCTTATCACCCGAGTTTGTAAGACGCAAATATTATGATGCCTAGCTTCAAATGTTCCAGAACAATAATTCAGTTATATTCTTTCTTTTAAATAAATCACTAATAGCAACCTTCCCTCAAGAGGAGTTTATCTTGTTGCAGAAAACAGGATAAAGCTGGATGGAAGACACATAGTACTAGAGGCACTGGGAAGGAAATGGTTTTATTTGCACTTGTGGGATGATAGGAATCTCAGTTCCCAGTCATCAGCCCTGTGCAGGGAATTAATCAAACATTTGTGTATGTTGTTAACAGGAAATACAAAAGGCTAGTAGGAAGTATAAAAAGGTTGATAACAGGCTTTTCTATAGTTAGTTACATATTATTTTGTCAAATGTCGTTATACAGTTTTAGTTCAGGTAAGTTAGTTGGGTGTTATCCTATTGCAGGAAAGTCAGGGAAGAAAGTCTGCAGGAAGAATCAATCACTTTCTTAGACTGAGCTGAGCTGTCTCTGAGTGTCTCCTTGAAACCTTGGAACTGGTTAACATAACAAGATGCACTTTCATCTGAGTTATACTTATCATACACAATGCAACTGGTATTGGAGTGCCAAGGCTGGCTGAGTCTTGCCACTCTGCAATTATGGGAATAGGTGGCACCTGCTTTGCCCATCCTCGAAGATAGTGGTAGACTTAGAAATTTAAAATTTCCTTAACAATTTCTCAATATGAAGAGTAGAAAAGAGTTTGAGGCAATTTAATTAACTGCGTAAGTTTTTTTTTTTTTGTACCTGGGTTCAAATTCATGACCTCGCCCTTGCCAGGCAGGCTCTGTGAACAAATGAGGATTTGACTCTATTTTGTAGCTCTATTTTATATCAACATTTACCTAAAAAGTGGACTTTGACATCTAATATAAATTCAGTTCAGAACTGTCAGTGATATCTTCTACCTTAATCTAGAAAATATCCACTTTATATACACAGCCTATTTAGAAAGAATAAATTTTTAAGCAACAAAACATTCAAAAGATGGATACTGTTATTATATTAATAAGGATCATAATTTATTCAGGGCATTTTCTGTACATTTTATGTGCTTTGACTTATCTAACAATCCAGGCAAATCTGTGTGAAAATTACTAACATTATCTTGAACTTAAAGATGAAAGGAATGACAGATATTACTATATAATTTCCTCAAGGCCACTCATAGAAAGTGTCAAATTCAAGTTTGAGAAGCAGATAATCTGCTTCTGTAGGTTAAAATTTTAACTGTTACATTTCTTTTAAAATATTTAAACAAAGCAGCTACCTTTCAGACAGATCTTTCATTTCAAAAAGGCTGAATCTATCCCCTAAACATCACAATGTACTCTACTCATCTCCATAAGCTAAATAAGGAAGCCTGCCTTCATTTGGAAAATAGAACCTCAAAATTTGTTTTATTCTTGCTGTTTCATCAGCAGTATTTGGATATTTTTTGGCATCATACAGCTCAGCATCAATCAATAGATACATGGATTTGTAATGCCTTCATTCAGCGCTCTGTATAAAAATCCTTATCACAAAGACTGAGAAGTTTTACTACCTTGAGAATATTATATGATGCTTTCAAAAACATTATAAAATTTATTTTTATATGTAGGGAACATTTGTTGCAAATATTTGACTTTGATGGCTTTATGTAGGGTAAAACAGGGTACACAGTCCTTAACATATTTACAATTTGAAGGAAGACATAAGAGATCCAAATAAAGAATACAAGGCAATTTATAAAACTATGAGTGGGAATGGGCCAAACACATTTTCATTTACTACTGTCATGAGAATTTTAGTCATTAGATGTCATTTGATAGAATCAAGATGAAATAAAGCATTATAGAAAGTTGTAGATTAACCAAAGTCAATATTTAGAAGATTTCATGATTTTTTAATGCTGAGAAGAAAATGGAAAATAATTATATTTATGATTCAAAGCACATTTCTTAGAACTTTCTTAGAAGCAAATAAAAGCATCGCACCTGTCAGAATGAAAAAGACAGGATGATGTGCTGGAGAATGACACTCCCAGAGTGAGAAATTTAAGCAGGCTTCTTCACTTGGTGTCATATTAGGAAAGAAGGAAGTGTGCTTTAATGTTCTGTCAGTGATCTGTTTTTGTGAGGCATTTTGTTTTTTTATAGTGTGGAGTTAAAAGTATTCTGTTCCATGGATGTCAAAATGATTTTAATGTCCAAAGGTCCCAAGTGTCAAATTTAACTGAAGTATCAAGGTAGTTTGTAAGTACAAAAGTATTTTTTTCATACAGCAGAGAAACAGACTAATTTTTAATATTACGAAAACTACTCTATACATATGTATATATGCATATCAATAAGCTTATAGTTTAAATTCCTAAATTCAGGGAAAATACACCACTATTTCTTCTTGGTGTTGCAAGGTTACACTTTAAAACATTCAATTTTTAACCTTATGAATATTTGTATATATATATGCATATATATGTCTATGTCTGTCTATGTCTATGTCTATATCATCTTCTTCTCATAGTATATTTTGAAGTCTTCAGTTTTTTTCAGAAAGATTTTATAAAGCAATATTACTTGCTTTAAAAATTCAATGACAATAAGTATAAATAAAACTGCATAAAAGAAGGCAGCCAGTGATTTTGCCTGGTTGTTTAGCTGACAATGATGGATAGGGTACATCTGTGTTGCTCAAGTGAGTTATCAAGGCTTAATATCCACATGTGATTATAAAAATTAAATGTGGTTCCATCATTTTGCTTGTTTTGTCTGTCTGAGTTGATGAAACAATACTATTGACATTACATGTGATATTACTAACTGTAACAAACATTGTGTTATGTGTCAATAGATAGAATGTCTATTATGTGTCTTTCATTCTATTAACAAGTTGTTTGTGTCATTTCTTATATATATTAAACAATTTTATACTACAGAGTCTTACTTTGAAAATGAAAACATAACTTTGAAAGGCCCAGAATTTGAACACTCGTCTGACAGGTTTTGACTCCTCGATTATATGACATCTAGATAGTAATGATATTTTCCAGAAAAACATAAACAGAAGTGAATTAGGTTCCTAGAACTCTCTAATTGGAGATTGCCATTTAGTATCTATGTGACACCTTATCTTGTGGTGTATAATTATTGTTTCAGAACAATCTCATTGAGCTTGTACAAGAGGGCAAGATGACAAATTTCGAGATAAAGAATAAGTAGTTAGATCATAAAAAAAGATAAAAAAGAGAGGAGAAAAAGAAAATCCATTTAATGGATTAAATAATTTCTCCCTAAAATTCTTGATGCCTCAGAACCTTAGCATGTGACCTTATCTAGCTATAGTCTTTGCAAATGTTATATCTTAAGGATCTCAAGATTGAATCATCATGGGCCCTGAGTCAAATTCTTGGTATGTTAAAAAAAAGTAAGGAGGAGATTTATACAAAGACACAAAGAGAAGCAAGTCCAATGGAGAGAGAGACAGAGATTCAAGTTACACTCCACAACCAGGAAATACCAGGAGCTATCAGAAATGGGAAGAAATAAGACATTCTCTCCTAAGGATTTTGGAGAGAGCATAGCCCTGCTGGTAGCTTCGTTTCTGAATTCTGCCTTCTAAAATTTTGAGAAGATATATTTCTGTTGTTTTAAGGAGCTCACTTTGTGATACTTTATTACGAAAGTTCTGTGAAGCTAATATATCACATAAATTATTTTATTCCATGCAATTTGTGGACTGTTCATAGTACAGGAGATGAAAAAGGAGTACTGTTTTCTGTATATAAAATAAGAAGTATTTGGTACTTTATATGAATCTTTAAAAATATGTGCTTTTTAGTTACAAAAAACAGTAGGTTGTATGTTTGAATAATATTCTTATACATATTCTCTCCGTATACATGAGGATGTTAAAAAATACATAACAGAATGATCTTGGAAGTTTAATATTGATTTAATAAGTTCAAGATCTGTACTACAGTTGCACATTCATTGCTAGGATGCTCTAAGCCTTAGAAAGGATGCTGTCCTGATTTGGGAAAGTTTGAATAGCTAGTTTTGATAGAGAGATAAGACATAACTGATGAAATCAACAAATATGATTACTTTGTATGTTTTAGATGTGTACATGTGAGGTGGGTAGTGATTAGGAAAAGTTTTGTATTTATAGATGTTAATTCTTATTTAATCAATATTTTTATTCTTTGTATATTTTAAGATGTGAAATTAGGCATATATAAAATTAGAACTGTACTCTATTCCTGAAATAACAACTGTTTTCTTCCTATAAAATATTACTATTTGATTCAATACATTTTTATAAGAGATTTTTGGGCTAACATTAAAGTAGTTACATTATTTCATTTAGATAACTTTTTAATGTTTTGTTCCTAACCTTTTTAATCTTGCCATTTTCTTGTACTTTAGAGGTGCTTTCTATAAGCTAGATGTATTACCTAAAAATATTTTCAATTCAATTTAAAATCTTTTTTTACTATTTCATTTCCTTCTTTCAACTTACTTTTTGTTCTTTTATTGGATAATAAAGTTAGTATATTAAGTTCTTGACATATCTTGATATAAAAATTCTTTTTTTACTTCATATCTAGCTAGTGCATGTCCTCAAATGCTTAAAACTGACAATCTTCTTGCTTCTCATTATTGTTATAATTTTACTTCAGCATATATTTAAAATTTTGTATGCCCATACTATTATTGTTTTAGTCAGTTAATGTTGAGTTGATATATATTTCTCTTAGCATTTTATTATCACCCATGTCATATTACCTTCTGGGATCCTCTACCTTCCTCTTGAAGAGTTATCTTTTATATACCTCTTATTAGGAAAATGGAAATTATTTTGTTCTAAAAATCTTTTTAAAAGATGTTTATTTTATGTTAACATTGACAGATATTTTAACTTAGTGTAAAACTCTAGGTTTGCAAAATTTCTTGTAGCCATTGGAAGATATTATACGCATGATCATCTCAGTAATTCCTGAAAAACCATTTAGAAATAAGGCATAGTTTTCAAAGGGTTTGACCACTCTTGCTCTTATACAATTGCTGTGAAAATACTTTTATAGAACTGACTACTTTCATATTTCGTTTTTTGATTGTCTATAATTTTAAAATGATGTACTTGGGTATGAGTACAATTGAAACAAAGCAATAACACTCCAATAAAAACCTTGGCTTGATGCTGATTTTATTGAGGATGACTGGAAAAAAAAGACTATACTATAAATAAAAAAGCAATGATAGAAAAACAATGATACTATAAATAAAAAGCAATAATACATAAATTTTTGAAAAATTTTATAAGAGATTTGATTTAAAATTGAATGAGGAATATTAAACTTGGAAGGAAATAAAAGATATGTAAGACAAATTGGTGGAAGAATTTCTCATTTTCCACTAGATTATTTTTAATGAAAGTATTTGTCCAAATTCAAGAAATCCTTGATTTTCTTCCACATGCACAGGTGCTTTAATTTGATAAATTCTAATTATAGCTTTCTACTTTTCAGTGTCACATGTATGAGATATGTTTCTATGGTTAAGGTTGTAGTATTATGTGGTGCTTGTAGTAGAAGGTGGGTAATGAGAATGAAGGAGTTATTATTTAATAAGAGGAGTTTCAGGGACATGGTTGGTACAGAAAAGCAGTACTGCATTTAGAAAAAATGTGGGAGAACTTGGGCAGGCAAATTTTCTTTAGAAATATTTCAAAACAGTACAAGAACATGGAATGTGGAAGAGCATAAAGTGGAGTTTGTGCACCACCAGAGAAATTACATGTTAGCTAATATTTTATTTCAGAAAGTAAGAGTCTGGCTCAGGATGCATCCATTTACCTAGAAATGCTTCATGCTTATCCTTCTTTATGTCTGGGCAGCACTTCATTGTATAAAAAACCCACATCTTCTTTATTCACTCATTATTTGATGGGTATTTGGGCTTTTTCCAAGATTTGGCTATTACAAACGTACACCTTGAGCTCGTACTCTTAAGTGAGATAAATTGGGCATGTATGTGTGAATGCCATGTTGTTTTTCTGGTGTGATAAATGTTAACAAGAACCAAAATTTGCAATCAATTTTGTGAAGTAGGAAGAAAATGTTCAAATGGAGAGGGTGGGAGTGGGAAAGAAAGAAGGGAAAAGTAAAAACAAAATGAAAAAAGAAAAAAATGGAAACAAAGCTTTTGTAAATGGGAGAGGAGGAGGATTTGAAGGGAGGGTAAGATAATGGGGGAAAAGAAACAAGTTATATCATGTACAAGTACAAATTCTCTCTGATGAATGTTATCATTGTGTACACCTAAAATGTACCAATAAAATCTGAATGGAGAAAAAAGGAGCCAATGGACCTAAACATCCATGTTGTCCTCCTTTTAAAGACTACCACTCTCTGCTCAATGTAGAGATTTTATTTCTTCTGTTCTTTTTAACAAATACACATTTGGCCATTCCAAAAAAAGTAAGAAAGATTATAGTTAAGAGTAAAAATGTAGTAAGCTGTGTAAGCTGCGTGGCTTCCAGGAAGAGACAAGCCAGTGCTTCCTGAGAATCGGCCATGCTGGAACTGGAAGGATCCAACAGGAAGCCAACCAGCCAGCCTTTGTGTGCAAGCTTGCTTCTTCCAGGAAGAGAAAAGTCTGTGCCTCCCATGAGCCCACCAGCACACAGTCTGTGAATCAACCCCTACCCCCATTAGCAACTGGCTGGTTCAGAGGACAAGTCGGGTTGATAGCAACTCAATGCTTGTATTGTTTGTCTGATTTTGCAGGCCTGGGGCAAGCTGTGTGAGCATCTTTTGGGAGGATGACAGAATGCAATATAGCAAATATGGGGGATGTCCTTCTATCTTGCCTTTGAAATCCAATGTTTTTCTTACTGTTTTGGTTTATTCTGATTGTTTTGCTTTACTTAATATTATGTTTTTATTGATTTTATTCTGTTTTGTTTTTGGTTTTATTTTGCTATACTTGATGGAATGGACAACTATTGTGACAATAACAAGATATACTAAGGTAGCTATTGTTGTTTCCCTCGTATCCTGATTTGAAGTTCTGTATCAGTCTTGTTGCTTTGTTTTGATTGGCTTTGTTCTGTTTTGTTGGATTTTACTATCTTTCAAATAAAATTTTAAAAAATCTGTTGCTGAAGTTTTCTTTGTGTTCACAGCACTTAACAGAGAAATTTACTTTGGATAAAGATAGAACAATGTAATTTGATTGAAATTCCATTGCAATTCATTGAAAAGAAGATAAATGTCATTCTAATTTTGGTGGTGGAAAAATAACAGTATAATTTAAAATTTCTGAATATCTTAAGAAATAAAACACAAGAGCCAGAGTTAGTGGTACACACTGGTAATTCCAGCACTCCAGAGTCTAAACCAAAAGAATCCCTGGGGAAGTCAAGGTCAGCCTGGGCAAAAGAACAGCAAAATCAATAGGAGCAAAAAAGGAGCATTAGAGAAGATTCTTTCTGCCCCATATAGTCTATATGTAGACTACCCACCCTAGGGTAGGTCTAGCACTCACATCCATAATCCCAGCTTTGGACCATGGACCACTTACAAACTCTAGGAGCCTGCTGCCATGACTGCATGAGGCTTTGGGGGAACATTCAGACACAAACCATGGTTTAATGTAGGTAGATTTGGTAGATCTTGAAATGTTACTTTTATTTTTGTTTTTGTTCTAAGTGGACCATTGACTGTAGCTGCTAGTGGTACTGAGTAACTGGCTCCATGGCTTTAAGTATAAATAACATCAAGTTTTGACTGACTGTGCAGTGTGACTATGCACATTTTCTGACCCTGAGATTGACTGTGATGTGTAGAGACAATTTTAATCTGAGACCTACTAGCAAATGAGAAATGTATTAAACAGCAAAGTCTTTGTTTATTTAATTATAATGGTGAAGCATGCTTGATATTCTTTGGACTTCAGATCTACTAATGTCTAACTGCCTGGCCAATATTTATTACAAAGATTCCACATTTACTTAAAAAAAATTGCAAGAAATTTTTGTGATTCTATCAGTCACTATCACATGTGTTATGGTTAAGACATCAGTAAGCATTTCACAGTTTATGTTATTACAGGCCAAAGATACAGCCTTTTTCAATTATTCAGCCAAATTTTAGCAGGGATTTTTAAAATAATTATTTTGGTCTTGATCAATGTGATGAGTTTTGCATGTGATAGGATCATGGTACTGGAGAGCGATCCTTAGAAGAATGAATTTAAAATGATACTATTGCATAATTTGTGAGTGACTGAAAATGGAAAATAGTTTGTATTCATAAAGTTGTTCTGAATATTTTTAGAAGTGAAAAAATTCATAACCTGCCAAAAATATAAAATAACTGATTGAATACATAATTCTGAATTACTATTTTCCTAAGCATTAGGAAGCTGGAAAACAATGCATTTGAGATGAAAAAGAAATCTAATTCTATACTTCTGCAAGTTTATCTATGATTCTTTCCTTGTTTTCTTTTTTGAGGAGATGCTAATTTAACAGCAATTGAAGCTCATTTTGGACAAAATGTTCTGATTTGTTATTATTCTTCCAAATTCACTAGGAATCATTTGACAAACCTTGGTAAAAACTTTGAGAGCTAAATGCATCTCAATGAAGCTATGCATTGGTAATGTAGCTCTGGAAACTGGTTATTAGAAATAATAGTGTATCAGGGGAATTAAGCAGCCCTTAGCTATGCTTTGGGAACTAGAATATCTTAAGGCCTTAATGTTGCCTGGTTACTGAACCAACAGTGCAATATTATTTTAAAAATTTTTCTTAAAAGAATATAAATGATGTTTAAATTTTAACTCAAATTCTGTTTTAAAGAAGAACATCAGTATATATTACTAACTACAGATAACAATGAAACAATGGCTTACAGAGTAATTGTACACTAGGCGCAAATATTTTTAGTGACAAATTTAATTCTTAAAAACTTAAGAGATAATTGTGACACAATCCCTGTAATTCTCAGCACTCAGAAGGATGAAGGAGGATGACTTGAAGATTGTGGAAAGTCTGGAATAATTAGTGAGGACTTATCTCAAAATTAAAAATAAATAAATAAATAAATAAAATAAAAAAGAATTGAAGATGAAGCTCAGTGTACCATGCGTGGGCTCAAGCACCCGTCCAGCACCCTAAAAATGAGCGCTAAAATATAATCTCATGTATGTAGATCACTTTGTAATTAGTGATTATATACATTCATGTAAATACAACCTGTATTTATAGATAATGAAGATATTTTTGTAAGACAGATTTAATTTTCTCAATCCACATATGTCAATTCGTTTGCAAAACAAACACAAAGAGATGATAAGACAAAATCTGATACAGTTGATAAATCTCTAAGCAGATGAGGAAAAAAGAGAAAATACAACAATATTTAGAATTATGAAAAAATGAGAGAATTCTAAAGATATTAAAAGTTTTAAAGTGAATACCAAAAACTCTGTACTTATAACTTTGAGAAGTAAATTTAATGAAGAAATTTCTTGAAAGACACAAATTATAAAATGCACTTTAGAATAAATAGGTACCCTGGGTGGGACTAAATCAGTGGAATGGAAGGAGGAATATGGTTAAAATGTCAGCATTTCCCAATAGATCTACAGTTTCTATACAATTCCATTAAAGAGCCTAGCGATCCTTTTTAGTAATTATCAAAAAGTGATGATAACACTTGTATAAAAAAGAAAATTGACAATTTTCAAATGATGAACAAGTTGGAAGAATCATGTAAGGATTAATGGACTTGTTATAATAATGAAAAGTATAATTTTGTTATCAAAAAATATTGCCCTCTCTTTTAAGGGAGAGACCACAAAAGAGATCTATTTGATGTTACCAAGGCAGAAAAATGTAACAAAAGTTGAACACCAATGGAACAGTTTATTTAGTGGTGAAAGAACAGAGAAGCAGGACCCCAGATCCCAAATTAACTTCTCCATTCGTCAGGGGTGAGGAAGTCATAGGTACAGGAAAAAAGAAGGAGCAAAAGGCTAAGAATGAGGTGGAGTGTTTTTGTCATTTCTTGGAATTGGTGGGATTTCCCAGAATTCAGATACTACCTCTCTTTTTGATCCATTTATGTCTGGCACTTCCTATCATGGCAGCTGTTAGGATTGTCACTTAGTGTGGAAACTGTAGGAATGAAATGTGAGGTCCTGTAGGGGCATTTGGGTGACAATTTTGGGACTTTCCAGTTTTAGCTTCAGGTATCCTATTCAAAACAGACATAGTTAAGGTGGGATAAGAGGCAATATATGCCCATATATAATGTTTTATCTTTGTAATTCTAAATTTTACCATCTGAATATAAATTTTTTTGTGTTTATTATATTTTTAGGCATTAAGCATGTAAACTCTGCTAATACAGGATATTTCTCTACACTTTCCCTAGGATATTGGTTTTTTTTTTAATCTAATTTCTAGGGATTATAGAGAAACCCAAAGACCTGAGGCTTATAAATAGTAATCTGGTCTATGATCAATTCGTATTATGAACTCTTTCTTTGCACTGAATATCATGGGGTTTTGCAGCAGTAGCTTCTGAAAATGACTTTAGAAATTAACTTTCTTTCTGAAGAAATATAACTTGGTGTTTACCTCTGCAATCTTCTCAACAATAATGTGGCTTTATCTGATTTTGCTGGATGAGTGCAATTTTGAATACTCTCTATGTGATTGTGAACTCTACTTTTATAAGGACAAATTTAAAAAAAAGTGCAGTATTTTGCACTTTCCCAGGAAAAAAATCAAATGGCTTAGTAGATGTTCATAGTGCTTTTGTTACAAAATTTCAAAAGCATTTACCTTTATTCCACTATTGGATAAAACTTCTTAATACTCAATGTATTAAAGATTGTTACAGGTCCAGTAAAATGTGTTTGTTAGATACACTATTTTCCTCTACATTTTAGTTTTTATCTACTATTACTATTATCATTTTCATTACTTTTTGTGTTGTTTTGCTTTTTTGAGACAGAGTCTTGTTGTGTAGTCCAGGCTGGCCGTGAACTCACTATGCAGCCGAGGAAGACCTTGAATTCATTACAGTTGTCTTGCCTCAGCCTTCCCAGCGCTGGCATCACAGGTACCCACATACTAATTCATAGTACATTTTCACTGGAGGTTTATTTTTTTAATTTATAAGGTCTGAGCATGCTAGTAGTTACAGTTATTATTGGTATACTTTTATAAATTGAACAGGAAATACATAAATGTTAAAAATGACAATATTTGATTTTACACTTACACTGCACGTAGTATATTTAATTGCAATTTTTCTTTCTGTCTTTCGATCTCTCTCTCTCTCTCTCTCTCTCTCTCTCTCTCTCTCTCTCTCTCTCTCTCCTCTCCCTCTTTCTCTCAATTTAATTTTATTTTGTAATGCTGGCCATCAAACCTAGAACCTGGGGCATGCTGAGCAATCACTCTCCACAGAACTACAGCCCTGCAATGCCAGCCACCTCTTTTCCTTGAAAGTACTACTTGGAAGACTGAAAGAAGTCACCTGTGTTCTACTGAACAAAGTGTGAGGAAGCAATTCATGGGAAATGTTCACTCACACTGCTTGACCCCAAAATATAGTTGTATGTTTGGCAAGGTGATCTACTGAGACATGTGCTTTTATGTACCTAAAAGACAAGGAATATTTTCTATTACATTTCTTCATCACACATCTTTAAAAACATTTTAATCAAGCCTAGAATTCCTAATGTTAAAGGAAAATAGGCAGGAGCAGTAAGCAGGCATTTTCAGTCCTTAGGGAACAAACTGCAACCTTAGTATGTCAGCAAGCCCATACTTAATTCGGGTGCACTGCTTTTGTGTCAAATAGCAGATTTCAGCTGACCTCAAAAGCTGAGCTGCAACCAATGGCAGGCCATCATCTCATCACACTGTGCCCAAATGAGGCAGCTGCCTCCCTGCGACCAGTTGGCTTCCCTGTTTCTGTCTTTTCCTTAGGAAAGTTCACTGCTCCTGCTGCCTTCTGGAGGTCTCTGGAGCTTTTTAGGTTCTGAGCACTGTGAGTCATGAAACACACTTGGTACCCTAAATTTTGTTAAATTCAATTTGTCTAAAGTTTTATTTTTAACTCTAAGATATATATATATGTATATATATATATATATAGTTTGTTTCCTGATTGCCAGAGGCAGAATTTATATCTTTGAATTTCCAGGGTCTATTTAAAGAAAAATTTCAGCCAGCAGATGAGTAAGTTCTACCCTAATAAAAACAGCAAAAGGTTGAAACTGCTGTGAAGGCCCATTTTTCTAAAAAGTATTGCAGCTTCATAGGAAACAGTGCATGTCTGTACATTTGCATGGCAGAAAGTATCTTGTACCATTTGTATCACCATTGTAGCGGTGTTTGTCACATATACTAAGGCCTCCTACTGCCAGAGCTGGTAGAAATCACTGGGAATTATGTATTCTATAGTAGAAATGTATTCTATAGTAGGATTCTCTAGTCAGTGACGGTATCACTCAAGTATAAGGGAAAATTTGCACTGAGATAAAGAAAAACTAAGAGTTCACCAAAAACAACTCGCATGAAGTGTCATTATGAAAGATACATTCTGGGCATTTTGTTCTCTTTTTACCTATTAATTTTTTGATAAACACACAGTTTATATAATAAAATATTTAGAGATTATAAAGCTGCTTAAGTGCAAATATTATTATCACCATTAAGGAAAATTAATTGAGTGCAGCCCTTGAGGTTTATTGGTGATTTTTAATTTTTAAAGTGTTGTTTATAACTCACTTTTATAGCTTCAGATTCCTTTAGTACTGATGCACATTAAAATATGTTGTAAATGAATGAGGTTACGTCATTAACCTGCATGATTTTGGATTCTTCATTGCTCCTCTAGTAAATCAGAATAGTTGATGAAGTTCACCAAGGAGTTTAATCAGAGTATACTTCTAATAAATGGCAGATGTGATTCACTTTAAAAGAATATTATGACTAAACCAGTACATTCAGATTGTAGACATATACAATAATTGTTTATTTTTTACTTGAGTATAATTAGTATTAAAAATTCCAGATATCTTCTGGAAAGTTAAGTGTTTCTGACAAACATTTATGTTTCTGAAGGATGGAGACCTGAGGAAAATATAAATTCTAGGAAGGGATTTCTTTGCTACATCATTGAAAATTAGTCCTTTCTAAAACAGTGAGAAGTAGTTTAAATTGTCACAGTACTTATGTGACAAACAGATATCCATTTATTGAGTTGGATATATTAATTTCAGTTTCATGTTCCAATATTCACCTCAATGAAATCTGCTAGTGTGACTCCATTACTATATATAAACTATTTCACTTGATAGTAAGTGTCTAAGGATATAATTTGTCTTTTATGTTTCATGATGATTGGTTAAAGTTTTTATTAGAATAGCATCTCTGTAATGATTGATTATCTTCCTGACTTCATTTAATCAGTATATTAAACTATCAGATTTTGCTCAAAAGCATCTGTTTAAATGATTTAAAATTTCAATTTTTTCAGTTCAAAATGTGTTCTCACAGTCCACAAATACTGTAATTTGGGGAAAGATAAGAAAAAATGGCATATAAGGAAAGCTCATAATTTGTTAAGGAGTCACCTTTAGTGTCGAGCAAAAATTATAAATAAGGTCAGGTACATCTTGCATATACCACAAGTCATACTGTTTGCACACGATTTGATGACTAACAGAAGTTAACACTGAACGATGAAAGCTAATATGAGTTGGGCATATTTAAGCCAATGAAGAGAAGGAACAGAGAAAAGTTACTAACATGCCTTCTGTCATAATCCAGGGTTGAGGGGCATTCCCAGGAATAAGGATGGAAATATATGAAATAGTTTGAATAGTTAAGGCAATAGTAATAAAAATGACAAAAATATTTTAAAAACAAAGAATTACTTCAGGTTTTTTTTTTTTCAAAACAAAGGTAGTTATTGACAGACTGATCATTTTCACTCCTGTCTCCCTCTTGCCCTGCCTTCCCTCAATCTTACATTTCAGGGGGCTTGATGTGTATATTTTACTCCAATATATCCCCAGATTACCTGCCCTGGATCAAAGTATGTTGTGTGAATGTGCAAATCTATGAAAATAAAAACAATTCCTCTGTATAACTCATAAAAAATACACAGTGGCAATCTCAAAAGGGAAATCAAATGGGGAAAACAAATATATAGGTTTCTCGAATTTGAAGAATGGAAAAGTTGATTCCTTCCTTTATTCAAAAAGTACTCCTTGATTATAAACTGTGCACAAAGAGTTATGCTGTGTGATGGCAATGAAAACCTACAGAAGAGAAGTAGTTACTGATTTAGTGGAATACAATTTGTTAAGCAAAATGAGCTTTCAAAAAAGTCACACAGGGATTTAAAATTACAACCACACATCTTAAAAGGAGCAGTTCCTGATTCCATTAAACATAACACAGAGAGGATTTGATCTTTTCAGGAAGATTGGCAAGGTTTTTCTGAAGACACAGAGATTTAGTTTACCTGGGTAAGATTATTGTAGAACAAAGTAAGAAACTATAACCAAAACTTAAAAGCTGTCCACAATTGGACACCTGAGTAAATCATGATGAAGGAGAACTGTTCTGACACTGAGGAAAAGATGAGAATATCTTGATTTAAAACAAAGATTATTAAATGTTCCTAAAAGAAGTTTTCCAAATATAAATATTTAAATGACAATAGGTCCAATGTAGGTCTTAATTATTTCCATAAAAAAGACAACCTGTTAGGCTCTCAGATGAGACAATGCTACATACTTTATCTTTCTGGTCTTGTTTTATAATAAACATTTTCCTGTTACATATTTAATGTATGCAAAGAGATTACATTCAGCTTAAGAATTTGTTCACATTCCATGTTTTCTAAATTATCTGAATGATAACATTGAGATTATTCCTATTATAATTTCTATTATAACACAATACACTATGTTTCTGCCAAGCATTTATATAAATTATACCAATCTTAAAGTTAAATGTTATTTCAACACTTATGTTAGGACTCCCACATAGAATTATATTACTTGCTTTATTAGCTCATTTACCACCTACTATGTTAAATTAGTAGATCATTCTCTGAACATGGGATGATGAGGTTTCTTCTGGTAGTAATTTAAGCAGCCCTTTGGCTTACCTACCATTGACTGCCTCTTTCCATAATTTTTATGCCTATTTGTGATTGATAAAATATTGAAATAATCTGATCATCTGACTAAGGCAACTATTAAGTTATTCATATGCAGAATAGATTAACAACCTTGCTATTCTTATGTAACTTTAAAACTCTCTTTTATAGAGAAGAATATATCCCAGTTTTCAAAGGGGACATTTATGTTATATAGATTTTAAATAAATTGTAGCTTACATTGAGTTATATATGGTCTTTTACTTTTTATGATGTATGTATAATATACTAGGCAATCAATTCTTATAGTTAATTGTGTGCTATGTAGGTTTTATCAGTCTCGATTTACATAGCATTATTCAGCATGTTACCAATAGCAGTAGTAACAGGAGCACATTTTCCATGTTCAGAAAGAGCACACAGCCTACCAAAGCATTTAGTGTATATTATAGATTTAATGTTAACATTTAAACCTGATTTGTAAACATTTTTGAAATATGAACCATAAGTACCTAGAGAAACAAACTTTCTTGAAATGTGTAATGATTTGTTAGAGGAATCATAAGAATATACGGAACAAATGCAGGAAAAAAATGAGCAACAGAATTAAGACAAGATTCAAAGCAAAATATAGCTGTGCATTTTAGGAACATAATATGACTTCATTGAAATACTATTTTTGACTCACTCAATAGACACAAAGTTTAAACTTGACAATGCCTTATTTGAGAACCCAGAGCAATGTCATAATCCATCATTAACAATATCTCTAAAAAATGCATATTTATCACCTTTTGATCCCACAGTCTCATTTTAAGAATTTGACATAAGTGTAATTTTATTTATAAAAGTATACAGTTGAAAATTTACAAAACAGAACAGAGCTTTTCATTTTGTCATCGTGCATATTAAGATATCAGAAATAGTGGCAACTCCTGGTCTCAGGACACAAAGTAAATACATTACGAATTGCCTGACACTGAGATTGCATCCTTTTGTAAATGAAGATGAGGAAGATTTCTATGAATAATTAAAGGTTCTCCGGGATGTTTAGAGTAGTATGGTGTAAAGTCTAAGAATTATAGCCAGACTTTTATAGACTGTTATAAGCATTTCTTTATATTATTTCCATTATTTTGAATTTAAACATACTAAATTGTTATATATTCAAAAATATAACAAAATGAAGACTAAAAACTTAGATTGTAAAACCAAATACAAAAGAATGTTCGTATTCTATCAATATATCATGAAGTTAAATGCTATGAACTGTGAACACAATTCTGTATATTGTTGTAGAGATACAGATAAAACTTAAAGTCTGGAGAATTGAAGCCTGTTGCTTGGTAAGTTATTTGATTTCTAAATTCTGGCAAATAAGTTAAATGCCCCAAAACAATAGGGTAAATTATTCCTAAAATAATTAGTTTTAAATTAAGTTAGATTTCTGAAGTATTTTCAACTCAGAGCTATGAATGCCTTTATCTTACACATGATAATGTCACCAGTCTTGAAGATTCTAGAATATTTAATCAATGCTTGGTCATTTTTTAATTTTCCCTCATTATATAACACCCATTTTGGAAACTTATTGTTGGTCAATTCTGGATCTTATCAAATAATATGCATGAAAGATCTTTAAACAAGAACTAGTACTTATGTCTCCTTTTGAAGGGTGTCCTGATAGACTTGGTAACTAAGATGACAGGATTGGTGATTGCTCACTTATATTACAATTGGCTATAGCCAGGCTATTCTATTTTGGTAAGGTTATTTCTTTAATTGTTCAGATACGTATTAATGCAGTATATCAAGAGCTAAAGCATTTCCTGTATTAAATAGGTGTCTTGGATATCTAGTCAAGAGAATTTTAACCTGCTGCTTTTCTCTTTTATATTCCCTGAGCTCTGGAAAAAATTGTTTCCATATGAAAGAAATCACACTTCTTTCATGTTCCTTTGACAAGTTTCTTATGCTACTGAAGTCTCTTCTCTAGAGACATTGGCCTTTTTATATACGGTGCACATAACTGACTTGAAGTTTTAATAATATGAACAATTGTGATCAAGTGTGTGCGTATGTAAGTAGCAGCTGCTATATTGTAATTGTTGCTTGAAAAATGAGATTTGCTAAAGAAAGTAAACAAAGAAGAAAATGTCAATTTGAATAAATGTTATTACTTAAGATATTTTAAATTGAAAACTAGGCTATTTTAAACTATAAAACAGCATAAGTCAGGTGTATACTTTGGTTTTAAAGATCTGGAGCTCTTCTTACATCCCTAAATATAAAAATTGCACTCACTGAATCTTATTTACTCAGTGAAAGCTTGGAGGAATAGTCTAAGATCTTTATATTCTTTAATCCTTATTATGTAATCATGTGTACTCTTTAAAAATTGCAACATCTTGTAGCTTTGTTAGATTATTTAAATTTCTGTTAATTTTTTGTTCAACTATGGTATTTCAAATGTTTTTATGAAAGGATTGGTTATTTTAATATTATTGTCACATAAAACATTTACTAGTCAAAAGTAATTTCAAATTAAGTAAAAAATCATCGACATATTTACAATGAATTATAATTGATTAATTTATACTTGTGACATTTTCATTTCATCAAGACTATTTCACTCAAGAGCATAACATCTACATGATATAATCACCGTTGAAAAGCCCTGCTCTGAACACATGGGACTTTTAAGGGACATTTTAGACATGAAGAATAATAAACCTAATAACTTAGTTTACAATATTTTATAATGGTGTAATAAACTATGTTAAAATAAGTTTTTCATTAACATATAGTATATGGAATTCTTATCAAGTGACGTATTGTAAAATATTTCAATCTGTTCATCATATATTCAACTCATGAATAAATAAAGAGATTATTATGTACTTGGGCAAAGAAGCAGCCTTCTTGTATCAGCGATTTTAAAGAATTCGATTATATAATAGGCATAGCTTAAGCCTCACAGCAGGTTCACTCATATTTTACAAGTGTAGAAAACAAAATACAAGAAAAATAATTCTCCTGATATGTAATATGTGCTGGAAAGCTGTCTCTAGCATCTGTACTCACTGGTTTATAATAAAACTGCTTTCTTGTCAAATTTTATTATGTTTGTTAAATGAATAAATAATTCACTCTATAGGGCAAGGATCTGAAAATTATAGCACTTGGACCAGTTCTAGTCCATAAACAGTTTTGTAAATAAAATTTTGTGTTCATCCATTGAACTTTAGCTAACAAGACAAAGTTGCCAAAGCCACGACAGAGATCCCATGTCCTGTGAAATGAAAACTTGAATCTATCCCTTTATAATATATTTCAATTCCAATTATACCTGGGAAAGGTGTTGCAGATTCTTGGAAAGCCTCAGACAAGACTGATGAAAGAACCATCTAGTTAATTTACACAGTAATGGGAAGTGATGAGTGCTTATATTTTAAAAAAATACTATGCATTGGGGTTATTTCTTTAATGCTAACAGGTAACCGAAATTGTAAATGAGTAAAACAAGGAAAATAAGAGTCCCATATATTCATATTGGGTAATTATTGGGTGTATGAATATAGATAACATAAATGTGAGGTCTAATTTTGAAAAAAAATACGGCATATAACATTATGCTAGTTAGAATGAACTACTTTGTCTCAAATGTTCTTTTGCCAATATACTGTCTCCTTTTACATGTAGAAGTATAAAACATGGTTGAAAAATATCTTGCATTTTTAGCTCTATTTTCGTTCCTGACAACTTCTAAATTTCTGTTGATTTAATGATGTGACAGGTAGGATTTATTTCAAAATAATCAAGGGATAAGCTTAACAATGAGTTGATAAATGTCGAAGCAAGTAGTGGTGCATAACATTTATCAGACTATTTTCTGTATTTTACAATATTTTAGTGATTGCACTGTGAAAAGGTATTTAACATCTGCTGAAAAACATAGTAAAATATTAAAGTTATTTAGATAGAAAGATTTAAATACAATAATGATATTTCAGTATTAAATTTTGACAATTAATAATGGTTTAAAGAGATCAGTTTCAAAATCAGTATTTCTTTAAATGAAACTCAGGAAGAATGGAGAATAGAGAACTTCTATATATGCTTCAGCTTATTCAATTTTAAAAAGTGCCAGAATGCTCTAATATTCTATTCATCCTTTCAAACATATTACTCCTATGAGAATTAACTATATTTAAAATCTTTTGTTTGTTAAATTTGTGTGGGATCAGTTTCCACATACAAAGATGTTAGTATTAGGAGTTTATGACTTTACATGCATACCTACAAATGTCCTCACTTACTAAAACATAACATAAAGTCAAACTAAAAGTTATTCTGCAATTTAACTTTTACCCAAGTATCATAAAGATAATTCCATATCAACATACAGAGATCTAATCTATTTAATTTAATGGTTGCCTAATAGTCAATAGTCAATGGACTCTCATAACACATATTCATCAATATTTAAAATTAATAATCTTTTAATTTTTGCTTACCAGATGTTTTAAAAATGCTATTTTATTTTAAATTAAATTTTTCTCGGTGTAAAATGGTTTGATTTTCTTTGAAATATTCATTAGATTTCTTTTGGATTTACCCTTTTTTAGAGATGTGTAACCCAATGGTATTTATATATATGGGGGTATTTCAGATCTGTTACTCTTATAATTTATACCATTAGTTTTTTTTCTCCAGTTCGTGAATGTATTTTGTTGTAGTAACAATAAGAAAGTAAAATAAAACATCTAAATCATTAAACCACATGAATTATCCCATGATCACTGAAAACTAGTGGTTCTCAAGCACGTAATATAAAATCTACCATCTTTTATGCTCATGGTTCAGTAATATTAAGTATGTCCATATTGTGTAATCAATTTAAAAAGCTTTTAAATTTTGTAAAACTGACACTTTACCCTTTAAAAATAACTTCCTCTTTTTCCTTTGCCTTCAGTTCCTAGTAATCACAATAATACTTTATTTGTATATAAGTTTGGCAACTTTAGAAACTTAATATTAGTTGAATTATCTAGTATTTGTCTTTTTGTGATACAGTTTATTGCTTAGCATGATTTCTTTCAGGTTTCACCCATTCTGTGTCATGTATCCAAATGTCCTTTGTCTATAGCTTTGGATAATGCTACAATGAATTCACATGATGGATTCTGTTTACTTAGTCATAGATCCATGTTGTCTAGGATTGTGTTGCTTTGATCTGAGGTATAAAAGAGAACATTTAAAGTTGCTAAATGGGGCCAGGGATGTAGCTCAGCAGTACAATGCCTGGCAAGCGCAAGGCCCTCAGTTTGGTTTCCACTACCTAAATAAATAAATAAATAAATAAAGCTGCTGAATGTCTTGTGCTTTGTTAGAATTAGAAATCAAATAAACCTCATAGTACTTAACTTAATGGCTTGAATATTAATAATTTAAATTTATTAATTTATTACAATAGTGTGAGAAATAACAATTGTGTATGGTAATATTTAACTAGATAATTTACCTAGGGCCTGCTGCCAAGGTAATAAATATCTTTAGGAATGTTTGTAAATGTATTCCTCACAATAAACTTAGTACATAGAAAAGCAGCACATATGTTCAAAGACAAATGACTGCAAGCATGTTATATATTTTGAATGAGATTAAAGGAAAAACAACAACCAAAAACTCTACAGCTATTCATTGCTCACTAGGGTTGGCAAGAAACATACTGTGCAATGAACCACCCCAAATGATTAATAAATTCTATATCATGTCCATCTTCTTTCTCAGCTAAGTGATTTAATTTTCATTCCAATTATAATTTGATTTTTAAATTTTTAATGCTGTTATAATTAATATTTCAGTAGCTATCTAGATCTTCAGTTTTAGTTTTCCACTTAGGGAATCATGAAATAGGTTTAAAAAGAAAAGTCTCCTTTCCTTTACTTAACTCTATTGCCTTCAAGGAACCAACTTTTTAAATTTCAATGTTATGATTATAACCTGATAGTTACACTTTCTCTTTTCTCTGGGATGCCATAAAAATCTATATATTGGAAAAATTCATGCCTTTATTCTATAAATATGTCAGGGATATTGACTAAATATAAATCTGATGGAACCATATTTAAGTATAGAAAAAAGGGTCTAAAAAAAGGAGTATTTGAGAAAAATTACCTTTTTGACATGACTTATTTTGGTGCTTTCTAACAGAGAATGTAAATATGTTTTGATGGTATTAACCAATACATATGTAGCAAACATAATAATAGAATCATGTATCATAAAATACATTTAAATTGGCTAGAGTATGAAAAATATTTTTTGTTTTAAGAAAACCAAATATTATGTGTGATAAAACTACTATGATTAATCAGCAGACATTTGCTTCAAATTGTCATAGTTGCATTTATAATGTCTTTTAAAAGTCAGTATCAGTTAAACAGACTTCCTGGGAATCTGGCTTCTGGGGAGCATTGATGAAAATTTTTGGTATCCTATTGTTTTAATTAGAGTTATATCATGTTTCTTCTTTCCGGTGGAAATAAGATAGGACAATTTTGTTTAATATGGTGCATTTTCAGAGTTTCAAAAACTTAAGTGCACTGATGCATATTCTCACTCTGAAATCATGGACAGCACAAAATCATTCTAATTCTCATATGTAATTTTTCTCTGAACAAAGTTATTTATTAAAAATTATACCTTTTTTTGGAGATAGCGTTTTGGTATGCATTCAGGCTGAACCCGAGTTCACATTGTAGACCAGGCTGGCCTCAAACTTGCAACAATCGTCCTGCTTCAACCTCCCAAATGCTGGTGTTACAGGCACCACCACATCCAGCTTATACAGATTTTAAATGATGTTATTTGAACTATTGTGCGATTGTCATTCCATATGTGTTCTGATGACTTATGTATTATGTATTTACGGAAAACTTCCTATATTAATGAGATTGTTCAAAGCTAATGATAAAATAATAGACAAGCAAGGAAAAGCGTATACCATCCAGAAGCTCACACTCTATTGGTGAACTGCTAAATAAGCAGAGCCCTTACATAAATAATAAAATGCGTGGTAATAATAATGTTTAAAAACATCATAAAGAAAGGCAAAGAGATATGAGTCATGAGGATGACTTCGTGAGAAGATATATTTTAGATATGAACATCAGAAGCAATCAACATGAAGAGGAGAATTTGGTCAGAGCCCTAAATATATTCAAGGCACGGAGAGGATTTTAGAGAAGAAACTGTTTTCATGTGGTGTACTATCATAGATATAGTAAGTTAGAGAAGGTTAGGTGTGAAATATAAGTAAATGTTTTAGGTTACAAATGGACACATGGAGTAACATTTGGTTTTGTATCTTATGAATATTGTGGACAGTTCTGATTAAAAAGTGACCTTCTGATTAGTATCTTTAAATGCTCACCCTACACAGAGTACAGAGGATTGATTACAGGAGGATGCAAGTCAAAACAGATCACCCTGTCAGTAGATTTTTCAGTGTTCATGCCAAAATGTTGGTAGGTTAAGCTGCAGTGATCGCAACATAAACTATTTCATATAGATTCATATCAAAAAAAGCAACAAGTTTAATTGATGGATTAGGTGACTTCAAATAATATAATGTAGGAATGATGAACAGACTTTTTGCAAGAGGAAGTAGAAATTTTGTATTTTATAGGTACCAAAGGGAAGAGAAGTTTTAGGCTTAAAATGACACAAGAGACTTGCTTCCACCATGTTTACCCTGAGATACATACTAGTATCCACATGGAGACCTCAAGTTGGTATTTTAATATCGGGTCCTGACCTAGATTCCCAGTCTCCCAAATGAGTGTATGGTGAAGGCTTAAGTAAATGAGACAAGTGATATGATTTTAGGGCTCCAGGAGGGTCAAAACCCTGTCGCTGAGTTCTAGACTCTAAGGGCTAAATCAAAGACTTCTCTGGAACACCCATATTTATTAGGTCCAAACAAAGAGTGAGGAAACTGAGGAAATTGCAGGCAATGAGCAGGACCTTGGGAGTCACTTCAAAGACTTTTCCAAGTAATAAATCATGTCAATTTAGGAGAACTGTCTCATCTTCATGATGAATTGATTGGACTGAGACTGTAGGAGTAATTCCTGCAGCTGCAGTCTGTATGTGCTTAATTGGTGTTTGAGTCAGGTGTGGTTGACTCAGCTGTGGCTTTATCTTGCTTTTTGAGGTATCTCTGGCCTCACCGGCCACTACAGGTCTCAACCAGAATCAGTGATTCATAGAGGTTCACTTACTATGAACCAGGTCTTGTCACCAGGCTAGGAGCCTAGGCCTAGGACAGACTCACAGATAAACATAGAAAGTCAATTAGTTAACTTTAAATTCTGCTCAGAGCTTTTTCATGTGGTCTCCCACATTTCAACATCTATGTAAGTGTACAGGTGTTATGAAAGAAATCAGATATAATAATCTCTATGGGAGTTAATTATATAGACTAGATGAGATTATTTTTGGAGAAGATGGAGTAGAGAAGCAATTATATGATTTGAGTATTTACACTTTTAAGTTAAAAAACAAAATGTATATTTTAAGAAGTTATGATTATGTAAATGCACAGTTGAAAAGCAGAAGACTTAAGCTAAAAAATTAACTTCAAATATATGGCTTTATAGGTTCGATTTTATTTTCAAAGTTCATGTGCAATGGTAAACATTTGAAAGCTAAAGTGAAAGCTAAACGGTAAACATTTGAAAGCTAAAGTGAAAGCTAAAGCTATGTGAAAGCTAAACATTTAAGAACTATAAAATCAAATTATGTAAAAACATATAATTTCACCAGCTTTTTAAAAAGCAGATAATTCAATCCCAAGGTTTATGAACTGCTGTTTTCTGAAAAGATCCTTATTAATTTATTTTAAAAAGATAGATCAGTATTTTTTACATTTTCCTAAAAACAGAAACTCACACTTAGTTGGTCTAAAATTTCAAATAAGGTTATTAATATACCAAACAGCAATTATTTTCTTCACTTCATAATGACACTGGACTACATTTTCACTGAAAATCTGTGGACATTTCCCCAGAGTCCTCTTTTCTACAACTTTCTAAATTGGAGTTGATTGAAAGAACTTGTGTGAAGTTTGGTGAGAAGAAATGGAGGTACAGAAATTATTCCTCAAAGTTTGGTCTTAGATACACTGGCAGGGAGATGAAGAACTTGTGACTGGGTGTCACTTGTCCTTGCTCTTCTCTCTGCTTCGAGCTTTCTTGCTGTCTATTGGCAAGGCTGAATCTGAGAAGCCCCATTTCCACCATGCGGTACTGGTGGAACCCTGAGATCACAGACTTCTACCCACCTCCCCACAAGCACGCATTTCCCTTTTCTTCCTTTTTCATGACATCTGGGCTCAGATTTATTTGCTGTTTTCATGTCTTTTCATCTTCATTAATCAGCTGCAACAATTGGAGTTTCTCAAAGGAAGGGAAATAAAGAATGAAACAAGGATTTCCATGATGTATTTTTACTGGACTATATTGTGTAATGTCATTCTACAGAGTCAAACTTTGTTGTGATTAAATATGTCCCCAAGAAAACATCATATTCACTGAGCAGAAAGAACTAGAAATTATTATGTAATAAAAAACATGTTTCTAAAATTACATTAAGAAATACTGTCACATGTTCTTTTTAAATGTTCATGAAATTATGAAAGTTCATTCTAAAGCATATTAAAACATGAATTTTCCTACATTACTTTGAAATAATTGGATTTTGGTTTTATCATTGTGTTTCTTAAAGCAAATATATTTAATTCTATTTTATGATTTTAACTATTTCATGATTCTATTTTATGATTTTATCTATTTAGCTTTGAAGAGATGGTATTTAACTTGAGGTCGTCTTGAAATAAAATTCAACTATTGAAATTAAACAAAAATTATCAGTGGTAAGTTATTTTATTTTAAAATAATCTTGTAGTAGGTACATTGTTATATGTTAAAAGTCATTGAAATGAGATTTTAAAAGTAAAAAGAAAAATTCTGGTCAAGGAGCAATGCAAAGTAATTTCAATGATGACACAACACAATTACAAAAGCATGTAACTGCCATTTTAGATTTTTCCTTCATGGAGTTAAAAAACTGTATCATATGTTGCAATAGTCTAAACCAATTTGGCATTCATATAATGCAAAGGCAGCTAAGGCTGCATTTTAGAGACATCACAGGGAGATGGCAGCATAATAGAGGCAGTGGTCTATTCTGGAAGACCTATAAAGTGAGACAAATTACAATTTAAATAAAAAGATTGAAGTGTTTTCCCAAACTGGAATTGACAACATTCTTAGAAAGTAAGTGTCTTGATTAGCTTGAATTGCCATAACAAAATACCATAGTCTGAATTTTTTAAACAGCATAAATTTATTTTCTCAAAGCTCTGGACATGAAGTGTAAGATCAGGGTGCCAAAATGGCAGAGTTCAGGTGAGGGCCTCCTTCTTGGATCTCAGACTGCCTCCTTTCCTATGTGTCCTCACATAGCCAAGAGTGAGACAGCAACTGTTGGACATCTCTTCTTACAAGGGTACTATTCCTTGGGAAAAAGAAGAAAAAGAAACAAAGGCATGAGCTCAACAAGACAGGTTTACTTTAGAACAAACGTGAACGGGATCACTCTGGCACTGAGACCAGACTGGTACTCTCCTGCAGGCTATGAGGTCTTTTACAGGGTAATGATGGGGCAGGATTCAGTGAAAGGGGATTGTGGTTATCTGCCAAAGACAAATTTTGATAAAGCTCAGGGAACCCCCAGGATGAGGATTTCCTCATCCTGGGAAAACACAGTGAGTGATGGTTGCTATCAATGGCAGGTGAGTCACTGGATGTAACTTATGAATGAAGGTGGCAATCAGGCTCCTGTACTGTTTCCATCAAGAGAGCTTCACTCATGACCTCACGTAAATCTGTATTTCACAGTTTCCAAATACCAACACTTGGAAGATTAAGGCTACAGAAAATTAATTGTAGAGGTGCAATTCAGTTCATATCAGCATTCCATGCTTTTACAAATATAGTTGTTAAAAGCAAACATGAAGAGTTGTGTGACATTTGAATAGACACATGTCAGCAAGTGCTTAAAACCTCACCCATCATATTTTAAACAAAAACAATATCTCAAATCTCACGTGAGATGCAGGTTATTGATGATTTAATTAAAGCAATCTTCTACTAAATATATGAATAAAGTTTATATGGAAAGCACCAATTATTAGAATATTAATTTATCACTCTATTGAAACCATATGCAATCTCAAAATTGCAAATTGCTTGTAACATAGAATCAATTTAAATTTCCAAGAAGAATATTTCTTAAATTTTATTTACTATATGTCAATCATATATATAAATTAAATGGTGTTTTAAAAAGTAAAAGCAAAGTCCTCATTTATTATTATTGTTTCTAAGTAAGGCAATGGGAAAATATTGTCAATTCCTCAAAGTTAATCTGGTACAAAAACTTCTACAAGTTAGTACATGACTTCTACATGCAAAATAATTCAATATCTTGCTGTCTGAAGAAAATAATGGGATCTTATTTAGTGTTTGTCAGCAGAAAAGGTGCCTTTAGATTTCCTAGTGGAAAAATTTACTTCTCAACTTTAGATATTATCTGATGTTGATGTGAAACAAGGGATCACTGCCTCACATGCACAAAAGCCAATGCTATGGCACTGGTCCCTGCAAAAAAGAAAGATCTTTAATTAAGTCAACCAGCAAGGAGGGTAGGGTGAAGGCTGACATCTGCTTCCCTGATCAATTGGTGGTGGAACAGTTGAAACTTGTTTATTGAAACTTGTTTATGGATGATGAGAATGGAAAGTTTTAGGGCCTTTTTGTGTAGATGTGCATGGTCATTGTGATTCTTTAGAGGCTGCAGGTTTGTTTTGGTGGGGGAGACAGTTTTTATGTTCTGCATAGAAGATTTTGAGCTGTAGTGTCAAAAAGTCATCCATGAACAGACTTCTTTGCATGATCATTCTTGAAAAGCCAATTTACTGCTATTTTTAAACAGGTCCTAGAGTTGTTACCAGGAAAAACAAACAGTTTAAAAACTTTATTATTTAAGGAACTTATGTCTAAATACGTCCAGAATTTGGCAAGTTTCAATTTCTTAATTTCTGTGATTCTATTTCTAAAAATGTAGCCACCAGGTTTCCTTTTTTTTTTTCATATATAGTATTCACTGTTAGAAAGAATCCTAATTTAGATAAGAGGAAGTTAAGAAGATTTGACACATATCCTGGCTTCTCATTATGAAATGATTCCTTCTGCTATTCTTGACCTCATACACTCAAACATAATGATTATGGACGTGGTCTGTCTGGAAGCACACTACATTTATGCAAATCCTTACTTCTTTACTAGCTCTGTGATTTACAGAGAGGTTTTTAAACTCTTTTCCTATGTCTAATACAGGGATAATAATTGATATTACCATACAAGGTTGTTAGAAAGATTAAAGAATTTGACATTTAAAAAGTACTTGTCATAATACTGGGATGACAGTAAAAATCATGTATTTCTTAATAACTGGATTTCCATTACAGTTCAGATTATTATTGCATATTGAGTTGGCATGTTCTTTCAGAATATTTGAAGACTACCTTTCACTTGAATAGATCAAATATATTAAGTACTATAACAGGAGGCAGAGAAAGATGTTAGAGTAAGGTCCTCCAGCAATCATCTTTCCATAGTAACAATTTGAACAACTGTTCTTACAAGAGGCTACATTTACAAGAGCTAAGGGAACCAAGGGAAGGATCACAGTACCTGATCTTATCATCATAATATGAAAGATGTGCTGAAGAAACCAGGAAAAAAAAACATGATTTGCACACATCACTCCTTGCCCAACTCCAAAAAATGCAGTTTGGTGGCAGACTCTTTTATCCACAATCTAGGTGTGCTGAAGCAGTGGAATAGGTTAACCAAAGACAAAAGAAAATACTTAGAGAAATAGTGTAAGAGAGAAGTTTTATTAAACTGTTAAAAGGACAGAGTCTCCCCCTGCTCGTTCCTCAGAACTAGGGGCCACTGGGATTATCAGCTCTGCCTCCTTGCTTGGACCTAGGGGCTGATGGGTTAGTCGTCCTCACACCACTTCTCATTTACAGACCTGGGGCAGCTGGGATCATAGGCTGTACTCCACTATGCTCCATGGACCTTGAGGGCTAGCGGGATTGCTGGTCTCCCCCTCTCCTTGCCTTGCAACCTTAGAGACCAGCAGGATTCTCAGTGACCCTCCCCACAAAAAGACCACAGCAGCTCACAAATAATTAGTGATCCCTTCAACTGACTGCAGAACCTTGGTGGACTGGTGGAATACTCAGTAACCCCCAGCCCACACAGATGAACTCAGTGGGCTTGCGACAGTAAATGGAAACACCAGTGAACTCCCCCACTGCCAGCTGTAGAACCCTGGCAAGCCCAGCAAGGGTGTGGGTGAGTCCTCTTTCCATACTGAGAACACTAGGTGGGTTGAGGAGAGAGCCAACAAGGTCTCCCCCAAAACGGAAGAAATCAAAATGGCCTATAAGACACCTAGTGACATATTAGGGTCCCAGCTGAGGTACACACTATAGCCAGGTAGGTCTGGCAGCCTGTATCAGCCTGAAGAAGTAGTAACAGGAGGAACTAAGAGTTGACTTACATCAATATCCTAGGGTAGTCAACATAGGAAAAATATAGGACTCACTCAACAGCCCCTGAAGGAGGCACTCAGGTGACTAATCCTCCCCCTACTTCACTGTGGGACTCAGCAGTTGGACAAACATCAACCACACAGTAGGACCCTAAGACACACACGATGGATGGTTGAAATTAGTGGGATAGAAAAGACCAAAATATTAACCCAAGAGGTGAAAATGACAAAACAAAAAGCAATCTCCAATGTCCAGTCCATCAGAAACAAGTACAGCAGACATTGAAATAGCAAACATTAGTAGTCATATACCTGAAATTTCTGAAAAGATAGCAAGTGAAATAAAGAAAAAAATCCATGAGGTTACAGAGGAAATCAGATTAGAAACACTCTCTCATGTAAAGGAAGAAACGACAACCTTAATAAAGGAGTTGTTCAGCATAGCTAGAGAAGACATAGATAAAAAAGTACAATAGCATGAGAAAATGATGAAAACCTTGAATGAACTATATAGAAAAAAAGTAGAATACATGAAACAAATTCAAAGACATGTCAAGGAAATCACAAAATTCTACTGAAAGCTGGCAAAACCATTTGAATGAATCTGAGAACAGAACTTCACACCTTCAGGACAGGGTTATAAAAGGAAAAAACTTTTAAAAATAACAAAACAGCATGAAATGACAACTCAACAGCTTCAAGATGATACAGAGAGACACAATGTAAGATTAATAGGCATCAGTGAAGATGCAGAAATCAATGCAATTGACATTGGTAAACTATTCACAGAAGTAACTGCAGATAATTTCCCAAACATGGGAAAATAATCATATATAAAAATCAGTAAGCGATGTAGAACACCAAACAGTGATAACTAAAATAAATCTATACCCAGACATATAATAGTTAAGATCCCATAAATTCAGCATAAATACAGAATACTACAAGCTGTCAGAGAAAAGACATAACCCACGTATGAAGGAAAGCTTGTTAGAATCACAGAGACTTCTCAGCACAAACCCTCAAGATGAGCTTAGAGTGAAGTGTTTCAAGCCCTGAAAAAAAAAAAAAAAACGACTTTCAACCCGGATTAATGTACCAAGCAAAACTTTCTTTGAAATTTAAGGGAGAAATAAGATACTTCCATGACAAAGAACAACTGAAGTAATTCATGTCCACCAAAGCAACCCTGGAAAGAGTATTGAAAAACATACTAAATATAGATTAAAAACAACTAAAATTTTCAGAACAGCAACAGAAAGTTACCACTAGACAAGGCAAGCAGTTAAACAAGGAGAAAAGGCAGGAAGCCACCAATAGGAAAATAACATGACAAAGTTGAGCCAGTACATATCAGTTATATCCATCAATGTAAATGGCCTCAATTCACCAATTAAAAGAAATAGGTTGATAGAATGGATCAAGAAATAGGATCCAGTAATATGCTATATACAGGAAACACATCTGACTCAAAGGGAAACTCATAGACTAAAATTCAAAGAATGGAAAACAATATTCCATGCAACAGGAATCCAGAAAAAAGCAGGGGTAGCTATTCTGTTTGCAGACAATGTGAACTTCAAACCAAAGATGATCAAAAGAGATAAAGAGGTCACTACATATTTGTTAGTAGAAAAATTTAAAAAAATCTAACAATCATAAATGTATATGTACCAGATATAGGAGCACACAACTGTCTAAGACAAATACTAATAAATATGAAAAACAAAATACATAATAACACAATAGTAATAAGGGACCTTAATACCGCACTGTCACAAAGAGATGGATTCATTAGACAAAAAGTCAGCAAATAAATAACAGAAATGAATCAAACCCGTGAACAAATGGACTTAGTAGATGTGTACAGAGTGTTTTACCCAATCACATCAGAATATACATTCTCTTTAGCTGTGCATGGGACATAGACCATACATTAGCCCATACAACATTCATAAGTAAATGCAAAGGGATTAAAATTATCCTATGCATATTATCTGACCATAGTGCAATGAAAAAACATTTGATAAAGTCCAACATTTTTTTGTGATAAAGTCCCTACAGAAACTTGGAAAAGATGATATTTACCTTAATCTGATAAAAGCCATCTATGACAAACCAACAGCCAACATTATACTAAATGGACAAAAACTGAAAGCTTTCACTATAAAATCAGACACAAGACAAAGATGTCCACTATCACCACTCCTATTCAATATAATTCTGGGAACATTAGCCAGAGCAATTAGACAAGAGAGAGAAATAAGAGGAATAAAGATAGGAAAAGAAGAAGTAAAATTATCACCATTTGCAGATGATGTGATACTCTACACATTATCTCTGTAGTTAATAAGCAAATTCAGCAGTGTAGCTGATACAATGTCAACACTCAAAAATCAATAGCATTCCTATATACAAACAAAAAACTCACTGAGAGAGAAATTGTGGATATGGCAGCTTTCAAAATAGCATCCAAAACAATGAAATACTTAGGAATCAACCTAACAAAGGATGTAAAAAACCTATATGTTGAAAACTATAGTACTCTTAAAAAAAGAGGAGACTGAAGAGTATGTCAGAAAAATGGAAATATGTTCCTTGCTCTTTGTTAGGAAGAACCAACATTGTAGAAATGGTCATACTCCCAAAGCTGTTATACAGATTTAATGCAATTCCAATCAAAATCCCATTATCATACCTTAGAGATCTAGAGAAGACATTCCTAAAATTCATTTGGAAACAGAAGAGACCTAGACTAGTGAAGGCAATCTTGGGCAAAAAAAGCAATGCAGGACACATCACAATTTCTGACTTGAAATTATACTACAAAGCTACAGTGATAAAATTGGCATGCTACTGGCAAAAAACCAGACTTGAGGATCAATGGAACAGATTAGAAGATGCAGACAGAACTACAAAGATACTTAGCTAGTTTATCTTTGACAAAGGGACTAAACATGCTCCCTGGAAGAAACACAGTCTCTTTAATAAATGGTGCTGGAAAAACTGTTTTTCCACTGGTCTGAAACCAGACCCATGTTTATCACCACAAATTAAACTAAAGTCAAAATGAATCAAAGATCTAAATATTAAAACAGAATATAAAACTAAATCTACTGGAAGACAAGATAGGTAGAAATCTTGAAGACATAGAAGTAGGCAAAGAGTTCATGAACAAAACAAAAACCACACAGGAAGTACTTCAAAGAATCAACAACTGGGATCTCATCTTATTAAAAAGTTTTTGTACTTCTAAAGAAAGCACCAACAGAGTGAAGAGAAAACCCGTAGAATGGGAAAGAATTTTAACCAGATGTCCCTCAGACAAAGGACTTATTTCTAGATCATATAAAGAATTGAAAAATATCAGGTCTCCCAAATACAAAAACCTAATCCAAAAATGAGCATCTGAGATGAACACGTACTTCTCTGAGGGAGAAATACAAATGGCAAATAAATACATGAAGATATTCTCAACATCACTGGTTATCCAAGAAATGCAAATTAAAACAACATTGAGATTCCATTTCACTCCAGCAAGAAGAGCTGCCATCAAGAAATCAACTGATATCAAATGTTGGCTAGGCTGTGGGGACAAAGGAACACTTCTGCTGATGGGAGTGTAGCCTGATGCAATCACTGGAAATCAGTGTGGAGATTCCTTTAAAAAACTAGGCTTGGAAGTCCCATTTAATCCCCTTCTGCATATTTTCAGAGAAAAATTGAAAATGTCATGCCACAGTGACATATGTGCACTTATGTTTATAGCAGCACAACTCATATTAGCTAAATCTTGGAGGCAACCAAAATGCCTATCAACTTCAGAATGGATAAAAAAGATATGGTATTTTTTTATTTCAAAGAGACTAAAACAAAAGTGGATCAGAACAGAACAACATAAGCAACACAGCACTTTACAATAAGACAACCAGACATTAACAGTAGCTATCAAAATATCTTTCTGCGCTATAGTTGAGCATAGTTTCAAATACAATTAATGTCAAACATAACAAAATTGTATAAAACCATTCAAAGGAATGAAAGAATTACAGAGCATTCTGAACCAAATAATAGAGAATGATCAATGGCTACTATAATATCTCATTTTCAATAAAATATTTGTTTATACTATCACATATATTAAAATCCCAATAAGACACAACATGATAGAACCAATGGTAATAGAAGAATAGAAGCATGGTAGCACTTCTAAGCAAGATGCTATTAAATCAGCAATGGCTTCCATAATGTTTTGTTTTCTTCAAAACAGCTGTTCATACCATCACACATAATAAAGTCAAACAAAACAGAATAAAACCATTCCAATTGATGAATGAAAACATTGAAAGGCTTCAAAGCAATGTAATAGGGAATCATGATTACTATAAAATCTTATATACTCTTACCAACTCTCATACTAGGGATACTATACGGTATTTACACACGTGAGTTTGGTTTATTTCGCTTATGAATATGGTCTCAAGTTGTGTACATTTATTTATAAATAAGATGTGATATTTTTATACAAAGGAATATCACTCACCTATAAAAAAGGATGATCTTGAGGCTTTTACAGGTAAATGGTGGCAACTTGAGGCCATACTCATAAGTGAAATAAATCAAACTCACATTTATAAATAGCATATTGTCTCCTGGGATAAAAATAATAAAAAATAAAAATTTGGAAGAGTAGTAAGATCCTAAATATACAATAGATATTATAATAATGATAAGGAAAGAAAATGCTCAAAAGGACAGAACAACTAGGATAGGGGAAAAGAAAAAAGGAAGGACAAGATTATAGGCATGTCGGTAAACACATACAAGTATATGTTTGTATATGTATGCTAGATAGATAACTATACTACTAATCTCTGTTCATCAAAAGAACAGTTTGTGCTGTCACTGTGATCATTTTTGCACTTAGATTTTGTAAACTGAACAATAATTTCTAAGACATTATGCAACATATTAATTAGTTTTAATTTCCTACTTTTTTGAAATTCTGTATCATTTCTATCTTTTATTCTGTTTTTTTTTAAAGAAAGAGTCTGGGGGATGTGTCCTGGACAAGAAATTTGCCAGAATGTACTTGGGATGCCCAGTGCTATCAGTTTGGAGTAGTTAATCATGAGAAGGGCCCAAGATGGTGAGCGGGACAGGAAATCCCCAGGTGCCAGGCAGGTGCACTAGACTGGGCTAAGGCTAATAGCGAAGACAATCTGATGCTCCTAATGGTGACTGGTTGGATTAGAGCACGCTACACAGTGCTCTATTCTACATTTAGCTACTGCAGCAGAAGGGTGGGATGGGGCAGGTACAGATCCAACTAGTGGCAGTGACCTTGTTAGCTTGCTTTGTTCATTGTGTGACCAGCATTCCAATGAACAGCTGACTTAGCATATGGGAAGGTAGGCAATTTCCAGACAGACCATTAGTTTTCTCAGTTATCAGTGTCCCTCAGATAATTCTTATCCAAATGTTCTGGTCCCTGTCTGAAAGTCTCAGCAATGCTACAGGAGAGTTTCAGGGGCCTGGTGTAAAGTGTCCTCTTCTTTTTCAGATATAATGCAAGGATGTTTCTTATGTGGGAGAAGAAGAAGGAATTAAGTGCACCTTTAGATGTGGAACCAAGCACAGGTCAAACTCAGTATCAGGCAGGGAACTATGTTCCTGCTTCTTGGCTGGGACCTCTGACCACAGAGCTCTAAACCTGCCCTAGACTGGCAACCTAAGGCCTGCCTCCACCTCCCTTCCACAGTTTTGGGCATCACAAAGCAGGGATAGACTTCATTTGCTAGGACCATGGCAAGGAAGGAATTTCAAGACTTTGCCTTGGAATTTAGCACCGGCCCTGAGAAACCCCTCTACTGGGGGATCCCATTAACCCCCGAAAATGGGACTTCTGGACCCACTCCAGTTCCAGGTGCAACACACAGCCCTAGTCAAATGTATTTGTGCTCTAACCCAGTACTCCAGCATCCCGCTGAGGCTAATGGCAACAGTGTCAGGCCAGGACCATACACAGAAACAGGCAGTTCACAGCAGCGTGGGCCTAGCAGCTCTCAGAGAGCTGGGGCTTAAGAATACAACTCAGCATTGCACTGTTGGTGGCCACAAGACTTTTAGTTAAACAAAGCACACAGTTCTAAAATGTAAAAGAAAAGCAAACAAATAAAACAACAACAAAACACAAACAAAATGAAAAACACTGGAAAAATGTTTAAGTTTGGGTTTGCAGTAAGCCAGGAGAAAATGGGAAACACAAGAAAATACAACTAATAAATTTTTATTGAGCAAAAATTGTGTTCAACTATAAAGGACACAGAAAAGTTGTGACTGGTAGGCAAGAACTCTAGGAAACAGATGGATAGAGCCCTTCCTGGGCAATCCGAGAATGAGCTTCACACAAGATTAGAATGGCATCAACAGGAAAAAATGATAGCACAAAATATGTAGCTATGAGTTCAGTAAGATTATATAAATCTGAGATTTATTTATATAATCTGAGATTATATAAAGAGTGAGAGAGAGTACAAAGTTGGTTGCATTCTCTGACAATGTAGATATGGAGACACTGTTAATGAGTCGGCAGTAATGAGTGTAGAATATATTCAATAATTTGTTTCCTTTCAACCTAATTGGTTGCAGCAGCTTAAATATTGGTATTTTGAAACTGATGAATATATAAAGTGGGGCAAAACAAATGAATCATTATGAGATATGCCTATATCCTATATTCATGAGAATTGGGATTATTGTGGAATAAAGAAAATGAAAGGCATATGAATATGGTTATATGACAAATATTACAGTTTTTACTTGAAATTACAAAAATCAATGTGAATTTACATGTGATCTTTTTATATATACACATATATTCTGTACATATACATATATATTCTAATCCTATTTACTGAAAAGTTCTAGAAACCATCTACAACTAACTTTCAATGAATATCTAATCAAATTATTTGGTAAAGGAAATCAGGGGTTTCTCAGATAAGTGAATATAGTAATTTCTCAGATAAATGAATATCTCAGATCTGAAGGAGAAAACAGATAACATCAGCCTGGAATTTCTTGTCACATCAGAGAGGAAAAAACTTATTGGACAATAGCAGAGATATGCAAAAATGACTCAAGAGTATTTGTCAATATTCTCCCAGTTGTCAGTGACTGAACCCTTTGAATTTTAAGAGTTTAATTGTACAGTAGTTTGAAGTCCAATGAGAATTAAATACATGAGTGCACAATTACATTGGAAAATAAAAATTAAATAAAACAAAGTTAAGCTACTTGGTAAATTTTGGAAATCAAAGTTACATATCTTGACTTTTAAATAAAAAGACTCAACTATGTCAGAGCTCTGAATATTAACTATATTATTGACTATTATTAACTATATTATATAAATAATGATAAATATTTTCTTTTTAAGTGTTTTTCATCTAGTTAATGAAAAGTAAAGTTAGAATTACACTTGTCAGTGAGTTACTGGGTCTGAACATTGAACACCAACTTTAGCTGTCATGTACTTCCTGAAGGAAGACTCGAGTTTCAGTTATGATCTTCATGAAGGCATCAAACGGATGAGTTCAAACGTATCTTAGCCACAGTTCTTATTGCTGAGACAAAACACCTGATGCACAAATTAAAGGAGGAAAAGTGTACATAGTCCACAGTTTGTAGAGGTTTCAGTCCATGATCTACTAGCTCCAAGACAGGGTGGAATCACAGAGAACAGTTCATGAGAAGAAGAAGGTAGCAAAACAAAGAAAGAAGACAAACCTCTTTCTTTCCCTTATATTATATCCAAGTTACTGGGATTAGAGCAGTACCAAACCACTAAGTGTATTGATTTAGTAATCACATACCCTAATTTCAGCATTACACACACTGGATTCAGCCATCTGTGAAAAAATCCCACCTATTTACATGAGGCATCAGGGGTGACGTCTAGACCCAAAGCGTAACAAAATCTCTGCACTTAGCAACAAATTTCAAAAAAAATAAAAGGAGATCATTGGATTATGTTGAATTCTTTCATGATGATGCAAGCAAAGAAAAAAAAGAAACAGAAAATATAAACAAAAATTTAAAACATCTTTGAAAACCTACGATTGAGACAATATCTAGTTCTTCAAATTCTGAGTTGAAAGGAAAGTTTAAAGAGACAAAGACACAGTTGTTAAAGGGAAAGATTATACCTTCATATCTAGTAATGCACACTTGTGTGATAAAATTATAAAGTAACACAGAGCAATTATTTGTATAGAAATATGTTATTAGTTATCTTTGCAAAAAATAGTGCATAATTTATATAGGACACATGGATTTTTGGTGTGTCTGCAAAAATTTTAAAAGAGCAGTTTAAAATGGTTATTACAATGTTTGTCATATTCTATATATAGCACTTAAGTATACATAGAATGGTGAAAATGAAATATTAAAAATGTTTCACATAAAATAGAGTACTACTCTTCTATTAGAAAAAGATAAACTTGAGAAGGTTGTGGGACAAAGGATGCACCTTGAGACCATAATGTTAAGTGTAATAAATCAGGCACAAATTTAAATATCACATAGTTTTTCTTACATGAGAAACTCAAATTATAAATAAAGAGCAAACTAAAATATGCATAAGAGGAAGTAGGGTGATGGATCTTTCTCACAATGGGAGGGGATGAAGAGATTGTGAGAATGGAGGAAGAGAGAAAGGGGATGAAAAGAATTATGATGTGCTATGTACATGTGCTACCTCCATGCAGGAGTGCAGGCATTACATACTGAAAACAGGTACTAATAAAAATAAAAATATTAAATAAAGAAGAGTTTATATATGTTCCTTGTGAGTTACACATTTATAGAAATACCCATCAATTACTTAGTAAGGGGAAGAAAGCTTTTCAAATATTATTTAGGTGTAAAAAGCTTATAGTTGAATATTCTTATGCTTTTTCTCTATATGTGATACAAATACACAGTTAGTTAAATGACAATAGAAGAGTTTTTTAATACAGTTTAAGTAAAACAGATAACATTTCAAACACTCAAAATTCTAGCTCTTTTAATGCACTAATTCAAGTGATAAGAAAAAAAACAAAGGTTGTTAAGTTATTGTTGGTAATACATCATAGATTTTTATTAATTTTAGAAAGATTGAAAATATGGTGTCTAATTACCAAAGCAAGTAATATATATTTGTCTACGAAGAAAAATTCTAAGGATGAGAGTATTTAGTAATCATGAAAGGTGATATATTTATATGGTTTCTTGTGGCTTTTAAGAAATAATAGCATGGAGGGAGGAGTCAAGAATTTTTGTGTGAATGTTGATGCATGTAAGGGAGTTAAATATATGTACTGTTTTAAGATGTTGTTCATGAGATTCTGCTCTGTCATATCACAGTGTGCAATTAATGAACTGCAATTAAACATCTGTAGGGTGAAATCTTCATATTGAGTAAATATTTAAACACAAACTTAAACAGCAATTACATATTACGTATTTAGAAATGATGTGGAAAATACAGCATTATGAGTTTCATGGAGATATTTGTCTACCAATAAATTGTTTTCTGCCTTCTCTAAAGAAAGGCTATTTCTTTTCTTTTCTTTTTTTTTTTTTTTTTTGGTACCGGGGATCGAACTCATGACCTCGCGCTTGCCAGGCAGGCGCTTAAGCCACTGAGTTGCTATTTCTTAAAGTGGCTGCAGAAAGAACTTCATCGTTTCTGGGTCCTTAACAAAAATGAAACCAACAATAAACACACGATTATTTTCATTAATGTAATTAACTTTAAAATTAGTTGAAAGACTCATGACTCATGTTCTGTTTAGAACTTTTAAAAAGTGATTTCAACTTTTCCATTTGGCCTTTTAAAAAAATTTTATCAATAAACTGAGAGAATTCTAAGACTATAGGGGGAAAGTAGAACAAGCTATAGAATGAAAAACTCAGGCTTCAGAAACACAAAGTGCCCCAAAGCTGCCTCTGAACAGAGATTCTGAATGGGATTTTAAGTCAAGGAGAACTAAAGTTACATTTCATCAAGCCACTGAAATTTGTGGGCTTTGTTAATGATAGCAGCTAAGATTTCCTTATGCTTACATAAATCTCAGCCAAAAATTAGTTATTATATTTGAGTATATGCTGAACATTTTTGAAAAATATATTCTCTTTATTGAATGGTTTATAAACCACTTTTATAAGATACTTCCTTTGTAATATTGTATGTAAATCTAAGATAAGCATAAAACATTGCTGTGTATTTGAGAAATTGTCAAGAGGTGACGATATTATTAACATTATTTTATAAAGCAACCAACATTCTCCTACCATTTTCTTTCCTTTTCAAGAATATACTTATTAAATAAAAACTTACAAAGTTCTGTAAAGTTTGAAAATAATTGTTTTTAAAAAGATATCAGATTTAATCAAAAGCATGCCCTCTCTTAAGAATTAGAAAATTCATAAAAATTCGAGCACAATGTTTTGCAGACGTTTTGTATCGCTTAAAGTGCTTAACAGAAAGCCTGACACAGATTAGTCACTGAAATGAAGTAGGAGGCGTATCATAGGAATATTATCATGAAATTCATCTACCTAACAGCCATGGAAAATACTGGGTTGAATTCTTCTGCTATTAACATGTGCAGAGACTCATATGACTTCTGTCACTATGAATCTCAAATCACTTAATTTATATGTGTCAGTTCTCAAGAATTTTTCCACTGCTACATTATTTTATGAACTACTTTCAATGATTTTCTCCACTCAGCTTGAAAAAAGGTAAAATTCAAGTTACGAGCACACCATTTTCATCTCTAAATAGAACAATTTTGACCTTGTTTGACATAGACATCTTTCTATTGTAAATCTGCAAGAGTTTGGTAGTGTAGATATCCCTAGACATTGCTAACCTTTAGAGTACTTATCTTCATTGTATACATAAATAATAGAGAATTAAACTAAAAAGTAATACACTCTTACATTTTCATTTTTTCCTTTCTGATACACATTCACTTTAGTTCCAAGGTGATTTTCCAACTCTAGTAACCAAAAGAGCACATTTTATAGCAGAGAATCCTTGCCATTATAATTCCAGAGCTCATCTATATGTGATGAATCATATTAAGATATGAAGTGGGAAGATGAAGAAATAAGATTAGGAGCAAGGAAACAGCCCATGATATGGTTAGACTTTTAAAAGTACCATATAACTCCAACGTAATGAGACATTTTGTAGCTCTCTTGAAGGTTCTTTATGAATATTCTTTTAAAGGAAATTATTAAAATCCTTTGAACAATGTTAGCATGACTCCAAATACACTTTGGGGAAAAAGTTTCGATAGTGGTAAAAGATTTAGGACATTAAAAATGGATGGTATTATTTCAATTATATGTTGCATTCCATAATAAAACCTTAAATAACCAATATCAACTTGGGTTTAAGAAGCATCGAGGGCTGAGTAATTTATGCTGTTTCAATTCTTCATTGGTTAATAAAATTCCAACATAGAACCAGTAAAATAACTAAGCACACCTACTAATTTAAACATTTTCACAAAAAGAGTGGAGGCACACCGTTAAAATCTGTCAGGAATACACAAAAGTTTATAAACCACTGAAGTACCAAAACTTAATGTCAGATTCTAATAATATTTTTAGTTTTAAACCTTGAAAAATTATGCAAGGAAAATAGCAGTGACTGTCTTTTGTAGACAACAGAAAAGACAGCATCCTTTTGCTAAGGACATATGGGAATCACCATGCACCTCAGTGATATTTGTCTTCAAAAGGCTGACACGGGATAATTGTAGATGCTGGAATAGGGCTTTCTAGTTTCACTTGGAAGTAGTAGACTAGAATTTCATAGCTGGGGAGACTCTCCTTATACTTTTTAGGCAGCAGTGTCAGATAATAAATCACGTTGCTTTAACATTCAGGGACCTATGAAAATGGCAAAAAGAGGATGATACTAAGACATTATGCAAACTACAGTGTTGATTGCCTTGAAAAATATTTATATGTAATAATGCTAATTGTGTTGAGCAAAAGGCTCATGTTAGTTACAATATGAAACCTAAATCATTCTTTTCATTTCTGGTATTAATTTGATGGTAAAATGGGAGATTAATATATCCAATAGAGAAAGAAACACACCATATATCAGTGTCTTCTTTTTTATTATCTAGTACACTAGAAATCAATGAACAAAAATGAGATTAACCTAAGAGGTAGAGAAATTAATGATGTAGGAAAGAGAGGCTATAATTTTAGGAAGTAGTACCTGATTAGAGAGGCTTTAGAGGCAACAAAGTGGGATATTTTAGTCAAAAAGATTTGGTGATTAGGAACTGTCAAATGCCTTCAGTAGATGAGAGGCACTCTGAATACTAGGCAGTTTTATAAGTTATATTTTGAGAAAATTTAATAGCTTTTATCCAAATATATTATATAGATCCTTTATCTTAAATTTAGGATTGTAAGAAAGCAGCATCTCGGCCTGTCTCTTTGGGACCCGAAACTCTCGGACCTGTAGTGTGGCCTGGGCTGTTAGGATCAAAAGTCTGCGCAGACCTGCATCTCGGCACAACTGTTTGGGTCTGGTAGGCCCGCCCTTCATCTGCAGGGAACTGCCTGGAGACTGGCATCTGGGCCAGGTCTGTTTGGGCCCATAGCCCTGTCGTTCACACCCAGGAAGTCTCCCAGAAAGCAGCATCTCGGCCTGTCTCTTTGGGACCCGAAACTCTCGGACCTGCAGAGTGGCCTGGGCTGTTTGGATTGGGAATATTGTGGAGACTGGCATCTTGGCCAGGTCTGTTTGGGACCGGGAACTTTTCAGAAACCAACATTCTGGCCTGACTCTTTGGGACCTGTAGGCCCTTCACTCACACGGAACCTCCTAGACACCTGCCTGGGACAAAGCATGGTGACTTCACCTACCTGAGATTCCACAGGCTCTGGGTTGACCAAGCCCAGCATTCGCCTTAAAACTTAGGGAGCCAGGAGCCACAGAGGGGAGTTAGGACCCTGTGAGGAAGCCAAGAGCCTGTGGGGGAGCCACTGCCACTCCAGGAACTGAGGGTGTAACAGGTAATTTGACACATAAGCAGAGAAAGCTTTGGAACACCGTACAAAGTAAGGAAATATAGAAAAATGACAAAAGGAAAGACCAAAAGGCAGGCTCAAAGCCCTAGCCCTCCCAAGAAAGATTAGAAGCCATGTACATAGAAGAACAAAGAAGGCACACACCTGAAATGACTGAAATGATATCAAATGAAATAAATATGCAAATAGGGAAAGCTATGGAGAAGTTCAAACCAGAAATACTTGCCCAGGTAAAAGAAGAATTGATAAAAACAGTGAAAGAAATAGTGAACGCATCTAGTGAAAACACAGCTAAAAAATTAGAGGAACAAAGCAAACAGATAGAATCCCTCAAACAACAATATAAGAAATAAACAGAAAGAATAAAGCAGATTCAAAGAGATATACAGGAAATGAAAAATTCTATTGAAAGCTGTAAAAATGCCTCAATGAAAGTGAAGACAGAATTTCAGACCTCGAAGATAAGATTGCAGACAATGAGCAGGAAAGACAAGATCTTTTAAAAATAACAAAGAATCAGGAAATAACAATTCAACACCTGCAAGATGATGCAAAGAAAAATAACATAAGATTAATAGGGATAAATGAAAAAGAAGGGGACAGCCCAAATGATATCAAGAGGATATTTACAGAAGCAATAGCTGAAAACTTCCCAAACATGTGAAGAGAAACAGTTATCTGGATAAGTGAAGCATATAGAACTCCAAACAGCCATAACCAAAATAAAACTACACCCAGACACATAATAATCACCATCCCAGAAATCCAACATAAGAATAGAATACTAAAAACTGTTAGAGAGAAAAGATAGATCACCAATAAAGGAAAACCTATCAGAATCAC
>PVJX010012234.1:0-50927 GCA_004027295.1 Dolichotis patagonum
CTCCAATCCCTCTTAACATGGGATCCTCATGCACACTATTTATCACACTCAGAACTTTCTCCTCTCTGACATTCAAGGTGGTAACCCCCCCCCACACATTCCCAATTTTTTTTCTTTTTTTTTTTGGTACCGGGGATCGAACTCACGACCTTACGCTTGCCAGGCAGGCGCTTAAGCCACTGAGCTAAATCCCCAGCCCACACATTCCCAATTAATGTCTAACCATCTTTCAAATCTCACTTCAAGCATCATCACTTCCTAAGGAAATCCTTCCTAATCATCAAGTTGTTCTGTGGGTTGCCACAGAGCCTTGGTCATTTTATTCACAGGACTTAGTTCAATGCAAAAGGAAACAAAGATATGATTATTTCATCATCTACCTTCCCTACTAGGCTGGAAGCTCCAGTACAGCAGATCTGTGCCTGCTTTTGCGAACCACTACAGCCCTGGCATTCTAGCACAGTGACTGGCTTAAAGGAAGTGTTTAAGAAACACCTATTAAAGGAACTGAACACTGGACACGGTGGCACACACCCATAATCCCAGCATTTAGGAGGCTGAGGCAGGAGGATTCCCATGAATTTGAGGCCAGCCTTGGTAAAATGGAAATGATAATCCTAGCTATATCACATAGAATGCTTTCTCTCTTTGTCTCACAGAATTTTATGAAGTCTAATACAGGAATGGTGGTGTGCACCTGTAATATCAGTAACTCTGGGAGGCCTATAATAGGCTACATAACAAGTTCAAATCTGGCTTAAAATACATTAGAAACCCTATCTGAAAAGGTGAAATGGGGTTGGAGGAGATAAAATTTTATAAAGCCTAGTTATTAAACTTTTATGCGAAGCATAAGGTACCATAAAATTATTAGCATTATCATCATTAAGAAAGCTACTTTAGGGCTGGGGATTTAGCTCAGAGGCTTAAGCGCCTGCCTGGCAAGTGCAAGGTCATGAGTTCGATCTTGGTACAAAAAAAAAAAAAAAGTTACTTTTAGACTGTGATTCTAAATAAAATATTTTATCTAGTTAGTTAGCAGTGTTAGGAGTTGAACCCAGGGTCTCTCACATATGCATGTACTTTTCTACTGGTCTATATCCTTAGTCCTTTGTATAAATTATTTTCCAGAAAAATAAAAGACTTACCTGAAATTTTTTCTTTAAGGCCCGGGTCATTACAGGGGTAAGTCCGGTTCCTGTTTCCATATTTTCTTTATTGATCAGAGGAGTTCCCCCTGGGCTCCTGGAAAGATGTTAAAAACATTAGGATCTGTGTTTTATGCCTACTTTTTAAATGGATTTGGAAAACATAAAGAGACCACATTACCTCTCCACATCGACTTTTCTAAGAAGCTTCCGCAGATCTACCTGGCTTTTACCTGGAGTACTAATAAAACAAAGACATACAAACTAGAACTTTTATTTCATCACTTTTCTGAAAACAAAGTAGTCAGTATAAAAGGTAACTTCCTAGAATATAGTTCTGCTTTTTTTTTTTTTTTTTTTTTGGTCTTTTTTGAGATAGGTTCTCACTATGCAGTTCAGGTTGGCCTTGAACTTACTTTGTAGCACAAGCTGACCTCGAACTTGCAACAGTTCTTCTGCCTCAACCTCCAGAGTGCCAGGATTACAGGCATGTGCCATGAAGCCTGGCTATAGTTCTATTTTTTCTAAAAAGTAAGTAAGTAAGTAAGTAAGTAAGTAAATAAGTAAAAATAAAGCATAAAAAATAGCATGCAATGGGAGGCAGCTCAGGGGTGGAGCACTTTCCTAACATGCATGAGGCCAGTATCCATCCCCCACTCAAGGTAGTAGATGCTGATAGGAGAATAAGGTGATACTGTATTATGGTTTAAGTAGACAGACTGGTATGGCAGTGCACATCTGTAATCCCAGCCTCTGCGAGGCTGAGGCAGGAGAATTACAAATTGATCTCAGCCTAGACAATACAGCAATTTAGCAACACTGTCTCAAATAAACAAAAAAATTTAAAAGTTTGAGAATATATCTTAGTGCAAAGGCCATGGGTTTGATGCTCAGTACTGTCAAAAAAAAAGAATTCCCTAAAGTATGCAGCAGTGTTCAGAGGTGGATTCTTGAGAAGTGACAGGATCATGTCACAGAAATAAAAAATCATAAACCACCTAAAACAGGATTGTATCTATGAAATTTACATACAGTGAGCTACCTATATTAAAGAAGTCAAAATGATGCTTCAAGCTAATTTTTAATAAGATGAAGAAAAGTTCATGACATATTAAATGGGGAAAATTGTCAATAACCCTGTGTATCCACATTAGGATTATACAGAGGTGCATTCTCCCCATAGTTACTTGATTCTAGACTTACCAGTTTTGATATTTTATTATTTCTGAAATCAGGTTCTTCTAAAAATTCTTGACAGTTTGTTGTTTTTGTTGTTGTTCTGAGACAGGGTCTCACTGTGAGGTCAAGGTTGGTCTTAAACTCACTATGTATCACTTCTTGGCTTTTTGGCTAAGATCAAGTGAACTCACTATGTAGCCCAGGCTGTTCTCAAACTCAGGGTGATCCTTCTGCCTCAGCCTTCTGTGTGCTGGGATTACAGGTGTGCCCCTACAATGCCTGGCTTTTGACAGTATTTCTTTCTCTTCACAAAATGTATTTGTTTTTTTTGTTTGTTTGTTTGCTTATTTTTTCAGTGCTGAGAATCAAGCCCAGGGCCTCACACCAGCTAGTAAGTGTTCTATCACTGAGTTACATTCTCTAGCTGAAAAGTCTGTTATTAAATCAATAGCATATCATATAATAGACAAATTTGAAACAGAAGCCATAGTGTATTGTATGTCCAGAAAAAAGATTAGAATGATATAAAACAGTATGTTAACAGTGGCTATATTCAATGATAGGATTCTAAATAAGATACAAGTTGATGTTGCTCAAAGTTAAATTTTGCTGAATTATCTTGATAATTTTTAGCTGGGTGTGATGGCACATGCCCAGATCTTAGGAGGCTGAGGCATGAGGATCAACATGCATTTGAGGCCAATCTGGGCTCCATAGTGAGCTTAAGTCTGGACTGAACTGAACCCCATCTCACACCAAAAAAAAAAAAAAAAAATAGAAAAGAAAAGAAATGAACAAACAAAAAACCCTTTTCTGTATATTTCAATTTTCTTATAATAACTTATATATGACTTTAAAGATAGAAATAAGGAAAATAAAGTCATCCTTTTAAGTAGCAGTAATAACACTGTTGTTTCTTACATTAAGACATTTGTAACTCTCGTTGATAATACTTTGGAGTTAGGTTTCAGGGTAACACGCTGCAGGTCTGAGACAGTAACTAGTGGATTCCGTGCTTTCGGTGATGGTACAAGCTTTAATCATAAAGTGAGACATTATTAAAAACATATTTTAAAATATCATTCAAAAGTTAAATATCCTCAAACAGTAAATATCTGATTTTTATCTCAAAGCTTCAAAGTATGTGTCTGCCTATTCATACTAATAGTTGGTAGATGAAATTGCCTATTGAAATAATTTTTGAGAGATGAATGAATAAGAATAATGTGGTATTTATAGATAATGGAGTACTATGCTGCCATAAAGAAAGATAAATTTGAGGTATTTGTAGGTAAATGAATGTAACTTGAGAAGATAATGCTAAGTGAATTAAGTCAGAGACATAAGCTTAACTATCCCATGATTTCTCTTATAAATGAAATATATATAAAATACACAAATGTATACATATATACACAAATATATATTTATTTGAATATATAGTATATTACATACATATGTATATGTATTTATTTTCTGTTTGTTTCTTCTTTGTAAGAATCTTTTTGGCCTATGCCTTCTATTGTGAATATCTACTTTGAAGATAATGATTCATAGTGTATTAAACTATTGTTATTCTCTTATTATTTTCTCAGGGATTTTTTTTTTGGTACTGGGGATCGAACTCACAACCTCACACTTGCTAGGCAGGCACTTGTGCCACTGAGCTAAATCCCCGCCCTTATCTTAGAAAATTTTATTGTTTCATAAAATAAAAAAAGCAATCTACACATTTCACTGAAGAGATCCAAAGCTACTAAAATGAATCATCAAATATTGAATGTGGGTTGACTTCCATACATAAATTATATACTTATTTTTCACAAAGGAATAGTCAGGTTAAAAGCAAGAAGACCATGAAGGTGATCAATGATGTTTTACCTTCCTCTTTTCATCAGTACACTGTGTCTTCCTTAATTTCACAGTCAGTAGATCTTTAACTGTTATCTGCATGGGTCCATCCTTTCTTAATGCTTCAGCCTTAAAATTCATGGAGAAATTATTTTTTTAGACAGTCTCACTGTGTAGTTCAAGCTCAATAGAACTCACAGCAATTCTCCTGCCTCAGCCTCCCAAGTGGTAGGATTACAGGCATGCTCAAAATAACAGATGTGTACCATCATGCCTGGCCCAGAAATTAGAATTTAAATTGGAAGCAGGATGTCTGGTGAAGTACAAATCCAAATCTAACTTTTAAAGATTCAGAGTTATATGTTAACTCTCATTTACCCTTAGAGCTGACTAAAATCCACTCAAGCAAGAATGATCTTGTTTTCAGTACTAAAAATTATTCATCAAAATGTAAGACTTAATAGTAAATAAGAAATGAGCTGCAACCTCCCAGCAGGGTGTGGTGGCACATGTCTATAATCCTAGCACTCAGAAGGCTGAGGCAGGAGTATTACCATGCTTGAGGTCAGCCTGGGCTACATAGCCAGACCATGTCTCAAAACAACCAGGAAAAAAAAAAAGTGAATGCATCTTCTACAAGAGTTGAAGAAGTTGCTCAGATCCATGTGAAGTCTTGCATGAATTACTTAGAAAGAAGATGGCTGGGTGTGGTGGCGCACTCCTGTAATCCCAGCACTCAGGAGGCTGAGGCAGGCAGATCATTGCAAATTTGAGACCAGCCTGGGCTACAAAGTGAGCCCAAGACCAGCCTGAACTGCATAGTGAGACCCTGTCTCAAAAAGAAAAAAAAAAAGAAGAAGAAGAAGGAGATGATTCAGTTCCCATAGAATAAGTAAGCACAGAGCAGTATGAGAGCTGTATGTTACAGCCAATGTAACAAATGATTCTAGATTTTTTTGGTTGGTGAATTGAACCCAGCGCTTTAAGCATGCTGGGCAACTTCTCCACCACTGAGTTATATTCCTAATGTGGACACTGCTCCCTTCCCTGCTTCTTTTAAATTTTGAGACAGGATTTCACTGACTTGGCCACATAGCCTAGAACTTGAAATGTTTCTGCCTTAGTCTCCCAAATAACTGAGATTACAAGAACACACCAACACACATGGCTTTCACTTAGCTATTTTAAACCAACTGTGTACATACTGCAAAATTCATATTTTAAAAGACTCGTGCCTATCTTAATGATTCACAAATATTCTAGTCTCCTTGACAGAAGTAATGGTAACAAATACTGGTTCTCCAGCTTAATGACATTAAGACTTTATAATCCAGTCACTCTTTTTGGTCTGGCATCACTCGCTCAGCAATTTTTTTCCTAGTTTGGTCTCCTAGGGATACTTTTCTTTTGGTAAAAAGGTATGCTAAATAGTCCATACGAATCATCTAATTTACAGGATTTCATTCATTTATGTGTGGTGGCAGGCAGGTGCCTGTAGTCTCAGCTGCTTGGGCAGCTGAGGCAGGAGAATTGTTTCAGCCCAGCAGTTCAGTATCAGCCTGGGAAATTCAGTGAAATCGCATCTCCAAATGAACAAACACAAGAACTGCTGAAATGAAGACCATGGAATCTGAACAAAATATGCCGTTCTAAGCCTTTAGCAAAACTGTAAGAGGCAGTTGGCCTCTCTCCTGTATTATACGTTTACCATACCCCACCATTACTAATCGTTTCCTACCTGAAGTGCTTTAGAGAGGCTGGGTTTTCTGAGCAGCACAGGATCCAGTGGTGGCAGAGGAGGAGGTGGCGGGGGTGGAGGTGGTGGTGGTGGTGGTGGAGGAAGTTGGCTGCCTGGTGGTGGCAGTGTGGGTGGAAGTATGGCTAGAGAGTTTCCAGGCCTGGTTGGAGCACAGGTGGACACATTTGTAAGTTTGCCACTTGTGTGACACGATTGACCACAGCTTGGACAAGACTTTTCTGGGAGAGTCTGGAAGAATATATTACATTTGGCAAATGAGTAACACGTTCATTTGGTTCTCATGTGCAACACAGTATAAAAGCTACCATGTACTGAAGACTTTCTTAGTGTGTTGTGGGCTTCATAGTGTTTTCTCATTCAGGCTTTTGCCATTTCATTCATTCATTTATATACTATGAGCCTGGCTGTGACTTTGAAGATAAGACATTAAACATGCATAAACATTAGAATCCAAACAAAATAATGCCATGGTAAGAGCCATGAAGTGTGCTCTGAGTATGAACATCTGAGTCTTGGGGGATGATGATCAAAAGGATGAGCTTGGTGGTGTGTGTCTGTAATTCCAGCACTCTGGAAGGCTGAAGCAGCAGGATCTAGTTTGAGCCCAGCATGGCCCTATCTAAAAACTTTAAAAGAAAGAAAAGAGACAAGAGCTGGGAATGCAGCTCAGTTGCAAAGGCTCCCTTAGGTTCAATTCCCAGTATCACAAAAAAGAAAAAAGGGGGGAAAAAAAGGAACCCAAACTTACCAGAGGGAAATGAGAATTGGGGAAAGAGATCCTTCCAAAAGAAAATACTTAATTACTTAAATACTTAATTAACTAAGAATATATACATTTAAGATACTGCAGTATATTCATAGTTCTAATTTCCTTTCTTTCTTTCTTTCTTTCTTTTTTTTTTTATCAGTTCAGGCTGGCTTTGAACTTGCCTCAGCCTCCTGAGTGCTGGGATTACAGATATATACCACCATGCCCAGCCCAAATTCATATTTTGATATCTTAATATCTAGTATTTCAAAATGGGACTATATTTGCATATAGGGCCTTCACAGAGGTGATTAGTTAAAATGAGACCAATAGGGTAGATATTAACCCATTCCAACTAGTGTTCTTTTTTTAAAAAATCAGTACCAGGGATCAAACTCATGACCTCGCACTTGCAAGGCAGGCATTTATGCTGTTGAGTTAAATCCCCAGCCCTCAACTAGCATTCTTATAAGAGGAAATGATATAGATCTAACAAGAGGAAGCTCATATGGGAGCACAGTTAAAGGTGGTAGCCACCTGCAAGCCAAGGATTGAGGCTTTTCACAAGAAACCAACCTTGCTGACAACTTGATTTCAGACTTCTATTTCCAAACTGTGAGAAAATAAATTTCTGTTAAATAAACCATCGACTCTATGGTGTTCATTAGGGCAGTCGTAGGAAACAAATACCTTATGAAATAAGGTGGTGTATTAATTTTTAGTGACTACTATAACAAGTTATTAGGAACTAGGTTGTTTAAAATAATTACACACCTGTAATCCTAGCATTTGGGAGGCTGAGACAGCAGATTGCCCTAAGTTTGAGACCAGCCTAGGTTACATAGTGAGACTTTGTCTTAAAAATAAGTGAAATAAAATAAAATAAAATAAAATAAAATAAAATAAAATAAATAATTGCAACTTATTTTCCCACAGTGCTACAGGCTGGAAGTCAGAAATCAAGGTGTCACCAAAGCTGGGCTCCCTGTCGAGGCTCTAGAGAAAATCAATCCTTTGTCTCTTGCAGCTTCTGCTAGTTGCCAGCATTTCTCAGTTTGTAACTGATCACTCTGATTTTTTGTCTCCATGTCCACAGTGCACCGCCTCTTTTTTGCGTATATTCTCTTCTGCATGTCTTTCTTCCAAGGACACTTACCATTAGATTTAGGGTCCACCCAGATAAACCAAAATCTCATCTCAAAATCCTTAATTACAACATAAAGATTCTTTTTTCACAACTAAGATAATTTTTACAGGTTCATGGAATTAGGACTTGAACATATTGTTTTGGAAACCACCATCTAGTTAGCCCCCTATAGATGGACTCATGCCCATTTTATAGATGAAGAAACTAAGGATCAGAAGAGAGAGATGACTTGCCTTTCCCTCATTTGGCTAGCTTATTTTTAGGTACAAATTCTGGAAGCAGCAGTGAGATCCAGAAGCTTCTCTCCAGATCAATTGATACAATACTGGGTTACCGAGAATGGAGGCCTAAACTGGGTTTGGTTATACATGCCTGTAATCCCAGCACTGGGGAGACTGAAGCAGGAGGATTGCTATGAGTATGAGGCCAGCCTGGAGAGCACAGTGAGTTTGAGGCCAGCCTGAATTACATATCAAAACCCTTGAAAGAAAGAAAGAAAGAAAGAAAGAAAGAAAGAAAGAAAGAAAGAAAGAAAGAAAGAAAGAAGGAAAAGAAAGAAGAAAGAGAAAGAAAGAAATCATAGCTGGGCATGGTGGCATACAACTATAATCCCAACACCTATAATTCCACCTACAATCCCAATCCCAAAAGGCTAAAGTGGGAGGATTACCATGAGTTTGAGGCCAGCCTGGGCTACATAACATGCCTGAATTATACAGTGAAACATGCCTGAATTATACAGTGAAACCCTGTCTCAAAAAATAAAACAGGAGGCTGGGTGTAGCTCAGTGGTAAAGCATTTGCTTTGCATTCTTGAAGCTCTGGATCCAATCCCCAGGAACCCCCTCCTCCCCACACACACACAAGAAGATAAAATATAAAGAACCTGTTTGAACCACTACCTAGTTACCAGCAGCAAAGTGCTCTGGAAGGGAAGTAATGCAATTATGGGAATTCAAAATAACAACAAATTTACTTTTAGAACCAAAACTCAATGGGTCAATGAAGTTTATGCTTTAAAAAATTATTTTCTACATTTATTACTGGGTAGGTATTATATGTACAAAATATAAAACTCAGGTGATGAAAAGAGTACAAAGTGTCAAATCTAGTCCCTCCCTTCCCTGACCTCAGCTCTCCAGCTGCCTCTCCAAGGGCCAGAGAGCCTGACATTTCTGCCCCGGGCAGAATAATGTTTCCTTTGCATCTCCACTTTTGCTGGGACCCACAAGGCTTTAGCACATAGATCACGTCTCAGGACCCCTGGTCACCTGGCTAGTGGCTGGAAATCAGAGTAGTGGATTACTCAAGGGAAATTTTTACACCAGGCGGACAGTCCTTTAGCACCCCAGCTTCTGAGAAATCTCCACTCCTTTGACCTGCTGAGTGCTAATGTAGCATAAGAACTCTGATACTAACAGGAGGCCCCAGAAGGACACTTTATGATCCTTTGTGTTTTTCTATGTTCCATTCATATCTTTGGCTTGATTTCTTCGAATTATCCTAATTTGAGTGTGTTGTTTTCCCCTCGGTCATGAACAGCTTAGGATCATTCCCATGGCATGCCCTCCCACCCCCATCCCTGGTATGACTGAATTCAAGGCTTCCAGCATGGAGGCAGGTGCTCTACCATTCAGCTTCATCTCCAGCTGTATTTTTTTCCCAGCTGTTTTTTCAAATTTTATTTTGAGACAAGTCTCAATAAATTGCCCAAGTTCACCTCCAAATTGTGATCCTTCCTGCCTCAGCCTTCTGAGCAGCTATGATTGCAGACATACACCACCAAACCCATCTACTACTTCCTAACAGCTACATAGCCTCCACTGCATGAGTGAAGTATAATTTATTATTTAATTAATGCCATATTGCTAGACATTTGGTTTGCTTTATAATTTTTTGTAATTTCATTTTTTAAAAAAATGTAGGTAATTGTTTGTCTGTTTGGGTTTTTTTGGTGGTACCAGGGATTGAACTCATGATTTTGTGCTTGCCAGGCAGGCTCTTATGCTGCTGAGCTAAATCCCCAGCCCATTTTTTGTAATTTCAAATCACAAAGCAATACATAACTATATATGTATAAAAATGGATTAGGGCTAGGGCTTTAGCTCAGTGGCTTAAGCGCCTGCCTGGCAAGCGTAAGGTCCTGAGTTCGATCCCCGGTACCAAAAAAAAAAAAAAAAAAGGATTAGGTTAGCTAGGCACGGTGGCTCATGCCTATAATCCAAACAATTGGGAGGCTGAGGCAGGAGGATCACCGAAAACTGAAGGCCAGCCTGGGCTACAAAGTGAGTTTAAGACCAGCCTGAGCCATATAGTGAAACCCTGCCTCAAAAAAGACCAACAACAAAAAGAATGATTAGGTTAATATATATATATATATATATATATATTGTTTGTTTGTTTGCCTTTTTGGACAGGGTTTCACTGTACAGTTTAGGCTGACTTTGAATTCGCTTTATAGCCCAGGCTGGCCTTGATTCTCTTGCCTCAGTCTCCTGAGTGCTGAGATTATAGGTGTGTGTCACCATCCAGTTTTAGGTTAATATATTTTTAAAAATTTGGATAAATATTACCTAATTATATCCATAGAGGTTTTATGAGTATATATTCATCTCAACAATATAAGAAAACACCTGTTTCCCCAAACATTTTGGCTTGTTGTTAGTTTTGTTAGTTTTGTCAATCTGGTGGATTAAAAATGTTACTCATTAAAGTTTGTTGTGCATTTCTGTTTGGTGTGAGTGGTAGAGATTACTACTTTTCTCTCAATACACATTTTTGCTTTTCTCTATAGTAACAGGACTAAACTGGGTTTCTCTCTCACTTTTTTTTTTTTTTGGCCCCTATGTAGTTGTATTTTATAATACCAAAAAATGAAAACAGTCTTAAATGTCCTTCACAAGAGAAATGGGAAGCAAAATGTGGCAGATTCACATGATGGCAATTAGAATTAGAATAACAACTACAATTACAGAGGATGGATTGACTTACACTTAAGCAACATGCATGGACCTCAAAACATTATTCAGTAAAGAAAGCAGATTTGCATTAGATACAAAACTGAATTGGACTCTTTCTGCCTGATGTTTGAGATAATTATAGATTTCATAGCTGAGCATTTCCTCTATTGCAATGGTCTTTTTGTATAAAATCTCTCTGCCTAATTTTTTTTTTTTTTTTTTCCAATCGGTACCAGGGATTGAACTCACGACCGCTTGCTTGCAAGGCAGGCACTTATGCGGCTGAGCTAAATCCCCAGCCTCTCTGCCTAATTGTATTTTTTTTTTTTTTTGTACTGGGGATTGAACTCATGACCTCTCACTTGCAGAGCAGGTACTTATGATGCTGAGCTAAACTCTTGGCCCCTCTTTTTTTTTTTTTGAGACAGAGTCTTGCTGTGTAGTTCAGGCTGGCCTTGTACTTGCAAGGATCTTCCTGCCTCAGCCTCCTAAGTACTAGGATTTTAGGCATGTGCCAGCATGCCTGGAAAATTATGGATTTATTTTTTAGTTAACAATACCAACCTTCAGTGTTTCCTGGAGCTTGAATAATTCATTTTCCATAATGCAAATTTGTTGTTTTAGACTACAGAGTTCTTGATGGCAGCTTCGAAATGGAAAGATGGTATCTTTCAATACTTCTAAACTCTGAAATTCATAATAAATAAGTCTGAATCCTATGAGAAATATGGTAAAGAGGGAGGAAAAAACAGAACCAGAAGATGGTTTGATATATTTCTTACAGAACCAAAGGCACACAAGACCCCAGAACTTCTCCTTGCCTAATCTTAGCATTCTGCTGAGCTGAGCACACATGCCAAAAACCCTGGTATATCAAACACCACACTGCTGCAAACAGGTACACATACCTGTGCTACACAGCTCTGGCACCAGCTGTACACTGACCACACTCTATTTGTCCAATATTTTATCACTTCTTTAATGTTGGGAAATTTGAAGTTCCAGGATGGTCTGAGCCAGTTTGTACTATGAGGTAGATCTGAAGAAATAACCATTCTGTAGGAAAAACAGAATCAAACAAAGTGAGTCAAAACAATACAAACCTTAAGAAATCAATTCTGTTTACTTTTTGTTTATTTGCTGTCATTGTTGCTGTTTTTGTGACAAGGTCTCAGAGTTTAAAGTGGCCTTGAACTTACTCTGTACCCCAGGCTGGCCTCAAACCGGTGATAATCCTCTTGCCTTAGTCACCTGAGTCCATGTCTGGCTTGATTCTAATTATATTTATTTATTTATTTTGGTATTAGGGATTAAATCCTGGACACTGGACATTAAATATTACCTCTACCACTAAGCTACAACCCCAGGCCCAAGAAGCTAGTTTTACAGTATAACTCAGGAGCAAAGACTTTCTAAAACCAAATCCTTCATTAAATTCTAGAATTCAGGGATTCAGCTGGTCTTGGTGGTACATACCTATAATCTCAGCACTCAGGAGACTGAGGGAGGAGCATCACTATGAGTTTGAGCCTTGCCTGGACTACATAGTAAGTTCAAGGCAAGCCTGAAGTACATAGTAAAACCTTGTCTGAAAAAACCAAAACAAACAAATGAACAAATAACAGCAACAACAAAAAACCTGACAACATAATAACTATGTTAGATAGTGAATATATGCTAGGGAAAAAAAGAAACCAAAAGAGTATGCAAAATGTTGGATGGGGTGAAATTTTAGGTTTAAAAGTCAAGAAGAGTGCCACCGAGAAGGTGACTTTTGAGAAAAACCACAAAAAAGTAAGGAAGGTAGCAATCAAATATCTGAGTGGCCAGGTGTGATGGTCCATATGTGGAATCCCAGCATTAAGGCAGCTAAGGCAGGTGGGTCACAAATTCAAGCCCAGTTTAGGCAATTTAGAAACTTAGGAGAGCCATGTCTCAAAATGGGGGATAAAAAAGGGAGATGGGATGGGGATATAACTTACTGCAGAGGCTGAGTTCAATCAGTAGTACCACAAACAAACAAACAAACAAATATCTGAGAGAGGAGTGATCCCCAGAAGATCAATAATAAATCCAAAGTCCCTGAGGTGGGAGCTCACCTGAAGTGTCTGAGAATAGTAAGGAGGTCTAGGGAGAAAGGTAAAGGGCAGGGATTAGCAAATAAGACACTGGAGAACTAATTTTTTTTTTTTTTTTTGAGTCAGGGTCTCATTAGGTAGTCCAGGCTGGCGTTGAACTCACCATATAGCCTAGGTTGAACTCAAAATCTTGGTGATCCTCCTGCCTCAGCCTCCCGAGTGTTGGGATTACAGGTGTATACTGCTATGCCTGGCCTGACTTTCAAATGAACCTTTGAACTATGGTTGCCATGTAAAATACTGGATGTCCTGATTTTTTTTTTGTATGATACTGGGGATTGAACATGCTATACAAATGTTCTACCACTGAGTTATATCCCTGTCCCTTTCAAAATTTTGTTTTGAGGCCAAGTCTCACTAAACTGCCCATGCTGGTTTTCAACTTGCAATTCTAAGGGTGAATAATTTTAGTATATTTCAATGTTAAATGGGATACATTTATACTAAAAGTTGTTTATTGTTTACATGAAATTTAAATTTGACTCTATGTTCTATATTTTTATTTGCTAAATCTGGTAACTCTGAATTTCTCAAATCTCTCCAATATTTTTTCTGTTCTACATTGTATCTTACCTTTCTGGTGAGGGTGGTGGAGGGGGAGGTGTTAATAGCTTGGATTGGAATCCAGCAGCTTTTTTTTTGACTAATCTCTTGGCTTTAACTTTTAGCTTTCTTCTTTGTTGTTTGAACTTGGGCATGATTTCTGTGGAGAAATTTTAAGAACATTTTCATTGAAATACATATACATGTTATACAAACCTGAAGTGTACAAGGGGTGATCAATATATACAGTGAATGTATACAGTAAATTTTTAAAAATTTATTACAGTGAAATGTAATTAGCATTAATTTCCCTGCCTTTGGTTTGAACATATTCTGCCATCATTCTTGCCACTTTCCTTTTCTTTTTTAAACTGCTTTTGGTTTTTTGAGACACAGTCCTGCTACTCAGTTCAGGCTGACTTTGAACTCACTAGATACCTCAGATTGGCCTCAAACTTACAGATATCCTCCTGCCTAAGTGTCCAGCGTGCTGGGATTATAGGTGTGCACCACCACATCCCATTAAAAAGGATGTTTCTTTACCTTGGCAACATTTATTGAATATTCAGGTGACTTGGTTGTGGGAGGACGAAACAACATTAGCTATTTATTTATAGCAGTGGCAGATTTTATTCAAGAAAACAAAGATGGGCTGGGGATTTAGCTCAGGAGCACAAGCGCCTGCTGGGCAAGAGGCAAAGTTGTGAGTTCGATCAGGTACCAAAAATAAATAAATAAATACATAAATAAAGACAACAAGAGAAAGGTGAAGGTTGGAAGAGAAACTGGCTCTGCAGAGTGACCTTGGGCCAGAAAATAAAAAAAGAGAGTAAGAGCAGAGATGAAAGTACATGATGCGCCTGGGAAACACAGTGTTGATATTATGGAAAGTTATGATATCCATTAAATATTTATTGAATGCTCTTTTACTTTTAGGTACCTTCACATACATTTTCTCAATCTTCACCATCCTAAAAAAGTATTCTCCCTAATAAGAAGGATTTTATTCCCATTTTTACATAAAAATAAACTGAAGGTTGGAAAATTTAGATCATCTACTCAGTGTAGTAATGCAATACAGGGTAAAGTTCAGATCTGTGAGTCTTCAAAGATCATTTCTGTTTTACTAGACTGTGGTACAAAGTAGTTAAAACAAGCACTAATGAAATCACAATTACCCCAGGCCCAAGATATAAATGTTTTTAAACATTATCGAGTATATTTCTATCTTAATCCACATCCTTTTCTGAAGGAAATTAAGTCCAAGCTAGTTTGATGTCAAACTCCAGAAGGGCTTTGCTGGTTTTAGTTGTTGCTACCTGAGGAACAAAGACGTTACTCAAGTAGCAGGAACTAAGATGGTCTCAAGGCCTGGGCCTCTTTCCCTTGAACTTACATTTGAATAGGGACAATTGGCCTTTAAAATACACATTGATTCCACTTCTGTGCACTCAGTAATCTGTCTGTACTTGGTACGCAGCTGCGCACTTACTCAGTTCTCAGATTCCATGGGCGGCAGGATTTCCTCTCATCCTGGGCCTTTACAGGCGCCCCCTAATGGCAAAAGGCGACAGTGCGCATAGCAATAGCTCTCCCAGAGGGGCAGATTCTTGATAGCATTATTAGTACTCACTGTTGGGTACTAAATGGACAGAATTATTTTCATAAATTGTTCTTAGAAGCTTAGGAGGCATATGTTAGCCCTTGCTAATGAAGGAAAGCTAATCAGATATTATGAAATAGAAGTTAATGGGTTGTTTGTTTTTTGGTGGTACTGGGGATTGAACTCAAAGCTTTCACTTTGAGCTACATCCCCAGCCTTTTCTAATTTTTTTTTTTTTAATTTTGAGACTGAGTAATGTAAAATCACTAAATTTCTCATGGTGGCTTTGATCTTTCAATCTTCCTGTCTCAGCCTCCCAAAGAGTTGGAATTACAGGTCTGCACAACTATGTCTGGCTTTTTTTTTTTTTAACTTAAAATGAAATGTTCTTTTTAATTTTTTCTTCCTGTGGTGCTAAGGATTAAACTCAGAGTCTTGAGAATGTTAGGCAAGAGCTGTACCACTGAATCACATTCCTACTCCTATAAAAAACATTCTTAAAGTATTTATGAGAACCTCCCAGGAAGTAGTAATCTTGTGGTTTTGGAGGGGGGCATTAAATCTCATCAGATCCATAACTTTTTCCGGAAACTCCTATCCAAGGTTTAGAGTTCACAGTGTCAGGCTTGACCTGAGAGACCTCATGCTTAGTCTTGTAAACAATGAGAAGCAATAGCGTGCTCCTAGAAATAAGAAATAAGGGTAATAAAGAATTTAATGTCAGGCTACAGTAGCACTGCAGTCCCCTGATGCCACTTCTGAGTACCAACCTGCACTGATTGCCCATACAACCTTAAACTCAAATACTTCATCCAGATTCTTTGAAATTCTTTAAAACTGGACCCCAACCTTAAAACCTACATATGCTCAGTCCCCCATTAGATATCTGTTGATATTCACTCCAATGTCAGCCTGTGTGTAGGTAGAGGAATAAAATCTGATGTTCCCCACCTCACACACCATTATTACGCACAATTGGGATTCCCAGGTCAGAGACTTTTATCTGTCCCTGCAATCTTTTCCTGTTTCCTTTCATTTACTCCTTGATGTCTTTTGTTAATGATCAAACTGGACCACAGATCCAGCCTCCTGTCCTTTTTATTTTTCTGTATTACCAACTCTTAAATTATGAAAATAGGCGTTAAAAGGGAGGTGAACTTTCCAATTAAACCTGGTAGATTGATTCTGACAAAATTCCATTTTTGATCACACTTCTGTCAGGAGCCTGGCAAACCTGGCAAAATTCACTTTTAGCAATGAATATTGCTAAATCAGTTTAGCATAAACTACCTCCTAACGACAATATCTTACTGGGTTCCTCATCCTTCACCACCTCCTCGTTAATGTCTGATTACTGTAACCTGTCTTCAGGAAGAGTCCTGTTTAGTCTCTGCAAGCAGAATCCTCTTCCCTCTGGTGTTACCTCTTAGCTATTTTCCATCTGCTAACCTTGTTCTTTGTTTATTAATTTCCAGTTGTCTGTGATGTAGCTTATTAGCATGATCCCTACAACTACTGCAAAGGTCCTGAATAAAGTCTTCCTTACTATGTGTTAGCAAGTATAATTAAAGAATTTTTTCTTTAACAATTCTAGGCATCAGGTGGGTGGCTCAGTGGTAGAATGTTTTCTTAGCATGTGCAAGGTGCTGGGTTCTATCGCTTGCACAAACAAACAAACAACTCCTAAATAATTCTTTACCATGACTCCCAAACCTGTTCACTACTTAGTTCTAATAGCCCTTTGCAGCATTTCTTGTAGTGACTGGAAATTTGTACTTCAGGTATACCAAACACTTTCTACAGTGCTATCAACTTTTGCTCCTATTCGGGATGTCCTTTTCCAGGTCATCTTACCCTGGTCTTCAAGATTTAATTAAGATTTAATTTGATTTATTGATTTATTTTTGGTGACACTGGGGATTGAATCCAGGGCTCTCAATACTGAGCTACATCAGCAGCCCTTTAATTTTTAGCTTTTATCTTCAGACAGTCTCACTAAGTCACTAAGATCTCCAGGCTGGGTTCCAGTTGATGATTTTTTTTTAATTTAAAAAATTATCATTAGTATGTTTATAGTACAAAATGAGTTCACAGTCAGGTGTTAGTATACATACATTACATATCTTCATTCATTGTACTTTCCTTCTCCATCTCTCCTCCACCTTCTGAGTTTAATGCCTTAGTCTCCCAGAGTGCTGGGATTAGAGGCATGTGGTACTATGCCCAGATAATATTTAATTATTTTTGTTTTACTGATATTCATTGACTGTTTCAAATGCTAGATGTTGGGATACAATTATAAATAAGATCAAGAGTTTCTGTCCTTATTGCATTTACACTGGCAGAAATGTCATTTCTTTTGGGAGTCAATAGCACTTGACACAGTTTGCTGGGTTTTTTAAAGTAACTAATGACTGAGATCAAAGTCTTCAACCTGAGCTACCCTTTTTACATTTTTGTATTGAAGAAAAGTCTTGCTAAATCATTAGGCTGCCCAGGCTGGGCTCCAATTTGTAATCCTTATGCCTCAGCCTCTAGGAATGCTAGGATTACAGGCATGCATCACCATGCATGGTCATATATGCACCTTTGTTATAAACTCTAATATGTTGCACTGTAGTTTTGGTTTGCATGTTTGCACCCTATTGGGCCATGAGATTTTTAAGGTTAGCATAACAGTTTAGTCATCTTTTTCTCATTAGTATCTAGAAGATAACAGGTATTAGGTAATGTTTCATTTAATAAATGAATGAAAGAAATCATTCTTTCTAAATGTTAACTAGCAAGTGCTCTTTCTTGTAGCTATGGAATATACTTTTATACAATTAGATACTGTGAAATTTTTTTATTGGGAAAAGTTTTAGTTTTTCATCTTAGCACACATCTTAATATGATTAAAGGATGAGTCCAAAACTTTTTGAATTAGAAAAAATTTTCAAGTAGAAAGATGCAATAAACAGAGTAAGAATTATGGCCTTTTCCAAGAATTGGCGTTGCTGTTTCTGCTAAAACTCTATTGGATGGTATGAAAATTCTCTAGTCAAGGCACTTCCAAAGCTCAGTCAGTACGGAAATGACAGTTGCACTGTATTACCCGTTACACTTAGGTTTCAGCTAACTCTGTTTTTATTACTAGTTCATCCAGTTCATCTTGAACACCACAATGTTGTTTTTCATAGTAGCTTATATTTAGTTTTATGCGTTATGTTGTACAGCATTGCTTTTTAAGATTCTGTCTTGTTTCCCAAAACAGACCACTAAAGTCTCGTTCAGCACAATATTTGTCAGATAGTAAAAATGGCACACTTTTTAAATTGATTAATGTCGGACGGCATTAAACTATATCACGGAACATGGTAGTGTTCCCAAGTAAAGAAATGTACCTCACAGGAAGGTCTTGTTAAAATATGTATTCCGATTGAGTAAACCTGGGTGGAGCCTGATCATTTACATTTACAACAAGCAATAAAGAGATCCTAATGTCGCTAGTTCGTGGACCCATTTTCAGTACCAGAGATGTAAAGGAATGAACAAAAGGAAAGTAGATGCTTTACTGCAAAATCTACTTTGCGGAGTGTTAATTAGAAGCGTGATTCGGGAGGAGTCAGGTGGAGAAGTTGTTTCCCAGCCTCAAACCTCTCCCTTTGCGGCTCCATTTCTCCCCCGAGCCCAGCTAAAGTCCTCAGCTCCTTAAGCAGTAAGAACACAAGCAGCAAAAGGTCCAGTTGCAGAAGATGCGAACCCACGAAATAAAAAAAGAATCGCCCCTGCACTTACTAGTCTAACAGCCCTGGGGGGTTAGACGGAGTCCGAGCAGCAGCCTCTTCACGCCGTAAAGATTCAAAATTAAATCCTTGTCATGGAAGGACCAATCGTAGGTGAACTCGCCCCACGATTCGCTCTTTTGGTAGCGTAGGAGTTCAGTCTCACTTATGATTGGCTGAAAGCACTCCACCCTCCGGCCAATTAGAGCTGAGGCGCTTCTGCTATGAATAAAAGGAAGGCGGGAGAGAAGGGGAAGGAAGGCAGGAAAGGAAAGGTGTGTCACGTCCCCTATGTTGTCGGTGGAAGCTTCCGTGTAATTGGTTGCTTCTTTTTCTGATCGCTCCAACAGAAAGCTCTTTTCTGTGGAGCCCTATGAAATTGAAAATAGAGAAGAGAAGGCAACCAGTAGAAAAAAAGTATGTACATGAGCCAATCGCCCTACGGCGTTTTGTGTTTTTGTCCAACAGGAAATTGTGTTTCATGCGGAGGGGCGTTACCCAATCCGCCAATGGGTTGGCGCCGATGAAATAGAAGAGCCAATGAGCACGAGATGTTGAATGACAGCTGTCCAATAGAGATCCTCAGTGCTAGCAAGGTTTGCTGTTTAAGCACCGCCGGGGTCTGAGGAATGTCAACTATTCAACATGGAGGCGGAGGTCGATAAGCTGGAATTAATGGTGAGTACAAAGTGAAGAGATCTACTGGGTAATTAGTTTTTCCCCGCATGGCTTCGAAGCTAGGACGCAGTTTGGAGTCACCGGAAACTCTGGGCAACGGAGGCTGATCCAGAATCGCATTCCCTCCTCCTGCACCAAAGCGAGCCTTCACCTTCTTGGTCTCTTAACCGCCGAGGGGGAAGGGGTTACATCCGGGAAACCCGTGAGGGAAATGGCGGGAGATGCTGAGGGCGCGGGGCCTGTGGAATTTCTTGTCTTGACTTTTCCTTCCCTCAAGTCGATAACGCCTGGTGCATATAGCACCTTACGTATTTCCACCAAAGAGAACCTACTTCGCGCCCCAAGGAGACCAGTCCTTAAGCGCCCTAAAAAGAGGATCGTTCCTACTCTTAGAAAGGAGCTTGGAGGCTGGAGTGGAGGAATTGGGTGGGGGGGAGCAATCCTTTCAGAGCTGAGTCGTTCTTGTTCTTAGAGGCGGGCCGAGAAAGTTGTGAGAAAGGATGCCAGACTTGGCTTGCAACTTCCTAGCGTCCCAGGAAGTCCTCAGACTCGTTTGTGTTTGGCCCGGAGGTGGCAAGCCTTGGTGCGGGGAGAGGAGGTAGCGGTAGAGATCGCTACCCCGAGCGCCAGCGGGATCGGGACCGGCGAGCACTTTGCTCCGTAGTCGCCCGCGTTCCTTCATGTGGGAGGGAGTGGAAAGGCGCCCTTGGTTGCTGCTCTTTGGCCTGCTCGAGAGCGCCTAGCAGAGGCGTTGTCCTAGTTTTCAGGGTTTTCCCTTTTCCTTCCCTCACATCCCGAGATGAGCAGCTAGATAGCCCGCGCTTTTTTCTTAGTTCTCTTGTTCTGTCTTCAATCCTTTTTTCCTATCTTGTTAGTTTTTCCAGTTTAAGCTGGCTCCCTTAAAAATGGGTTTGGAGAAAGTAATCGTCGTTAGGCCCTTGTCGTTTATTTCTTTGTTAGAGAAAATCACGAGTTTTGCGAAGTAGGAAACTTCTTTCTTCATCCGCAATCCATGGCATCTCCACCTCCCTTCCTACTTGGGTTACAGCTTGGGTATTGGTTGTGCCTCGGCTGCTTTCTCCAAGGTGATCTTGGGTCTCTCATTTCTGCCTTGGAAAGGACGCGTGGAGATCCTGGAAAATACTGAATATCACCCTACCCCCATTCTCACTTTAGAAATCTGAGACCTTGATTTACCTCATTTCCCTTTAATGTGTTAACGAATTGAAGTGCTTCTCAAATACAAACAGATTTAAAGGATTGCAATTACTTTTGTTTTTCATTGCTTTCAAAATTTTGTTTAAATTGCGTGCGTGTGTGTGTGTTTAGTGAGTTGTGGGAATGGGGACGGGGACAAGGTGGCAGGATGGTGGGAGCAATGAAAGAGAAGAATTTTCTATAGCTTTTCAAGCTTCCAATAATGAATATTTAGTTCAGGTTCTGGGGTTTTGGAGTTGTTTTATTTTTTAAATATAAAAGTTAAATATTTCAGTTTGATTCTATCAACAGGTATAACTTTGTATCATGCACCCCTATTTTGAATTCCTTCCTTCAGATACAGATATTTCTGCTTAATTGTTAATGGTAAATGATGCTAACTCTGCTTTTAACAGTTTTTTTTTTCTTCTGGAGTTGAGGGATTTAATTTTCAGACTTTCTAGTCTTTGCTAGAAATAGGGTTAATGTTCTTATAAGACTTCTTTAGATCGCACCAATTCTATTTTAAGGGAAAGACAAGTAATCTGGAAAAGAGTAGGTTTTAGAAACTTATGAGGTAACCAAACTTTTCAACATTTAGATGTTATTTCAATTGGAGAAGTTTAAAAAAAATTTTTTTTTGAAGAGAGGAAGAAAATTAAACAGGTCTTTTTTCTTAAATTTCTTTCAAGTAAATTAGTGGTAATTTCCCCTGCCCCCTTTCAAGTTACTGTTCTCAGATAACTGTTTAAAACCGTATACTTTAAAAATGTAATTTAATTTTTCTCATTTTTTTCATACTACTGCTTTGTATTGACTAGATAGTAAAAGACAGTACATCTCATCTGCAGATTTTCCTTGTCCATTAAAAAATTTTTTAAAAAAGTCTGTGAACCAGTGTGTTTTCCGGGATTCCAAAAGTAAATGATTTCCTGTGCAATTTTCTGGTTTTTGGTTTTGTATTACTTAAATAAAGGACTTGCCAAGGAACTAGTAATGAATATTTGATAGGTGAAAAGAGAATGCATACTATTTAATTTGTAAGAAAACCCTAATTATCCTAATTTTGTAAATAGCCTTATCCTCTTAATTTAATTTTTAAATATTTTTCTTGTTTGTATTAGCTTCCAATTCAGAAAGTTAAACATTTGCCTTTATTTGACTTTAAAACATTATACTTGGTTAACAGAGTTAAATATTCTAATATTTGAGTTAAAGGGCCAGGATTTGAGGCTAAGAGTCTCAAGTTCCAGCTGTCCTGAATTTGGGACCATTTGTTGGTAGGCTTACTCCACTTAAGTAGCTGAACTGGACCATTTAAAAGAAGGTTGGTGAAAATAATGGAAATGTACTTCAGCATCAATCAACATTACTAATAGAGGAATAACCTCATTGTAGAGTAATCTTTGTCCTCTTTTTCCCTTCACTTACCGACTGGGTGGCGTTTGTCTTGGGACCTCTTTTTGACCACTACTGATTATACACAAAAGGTAGCAGGGTGTGATACTGTGACACTGTTTCTAGGGTTACATCTGACTTTTAAGGAAATCTTGTTTAAAGGAAACTTGTTATTTAAGTCTCAATCACCTCCATTATTATTTTCTTCTTGATATTTCTACATTTGAAAGAAATCAATATGTCTTTTATATTTAAGATAATGTAAGAATTAACTGAAATGCTAAAAACTTCTATAGTGTTCCATAAAGTTGGGTTGATAATATCCAGTTCAGCACTAGTTGATTCCCTAAGTGTCTCCATTGTAATAGTGGCCCTCGTAAACTTTTGGGATAAAAAGCTATAAGATGGTAAGTGTTTTTCATATTTTTAAAAGTGTAGCTTAGGATCTGGAGTAATTAATTGGGTATGTAGAGAAAATTTGAAAATTTGAAAAATTTTCTTATTTTAGTTTTCATTTTTCTTTGACATACTTATTCCAAGGGCTTATTTTATAGGGCAGGTAATCAGTTACTTTGGAAAAGGAGCTAACCAACAAACCATCTCAACAGAAAATAGAAACATTTAACACAACTTTGATTTAGTAGTAATTGTAACTGGTTTTGTTAATACCAATCCTAGGGTATTAATAATACCTATCTTAATTACTATTAAAGTTTAGAACATATTTACAAAATTTCCCTATATCTCTGCATGTTTCTGTTTCAATGTTAATTACAGGTTAGCTACATCAAAAAAGTTATCACTGTGATATTTAAGTCTCTTTTTTTTTTTTTAAAGAAAAATAAGCGTTGATATAAATGTTTTTAGGTTTTTGGATGTCTTCTGACCAAAATGGCAACCCAACACTAAATTCTTTATACACTGAAGCTTCAAGTGATGCAAGATACTTTTGTGTTCCTTTTCTACTTATTACTGCTAACGAATGCTCTGACTTTATTGCACTACTGTACTTTACAGCTAGCAGTGCAATAGTATTGTCAAAGCATCTGAAAGCAGGGTACACGCCAGAATTTTTTATCCTTGCTTTATATCTTCAGTATTTATGAATAATTTAACCACAACCTGTGTTGCTGAAAACGGTATAATTTTGTTACAAACAGTATATCTTTTAGAAAGTCATAATTGAAAAACACTTTAACCTACCATTAAAAACTCACTACTGTACTGCATTATGAAACACATTGAGAAAATACTTCTTATATTTAAAGTTCTTATGCCTTGTGTAAATGAGTAACACTGTAATTTGCTTCTTTTAAACTAATTTTTTTTGATAATTTGGTTTTTTCTGTAATACATTTAGATAATTTCTGGCAAATCATAGGTTCTCTTTAACTTAGTGTTATGATGAATTAGTAATTGATGAAGATAACCTCTTCTGTGTATGCCCTGTGGTGGCTTGCCCCATTTTAAAATGGTGGCTTGCCCCATTTTAATTAGCATTTATATAGGAAATACCAAAATTTCCTACATAATTTTGGTATTATGTAGGAAATACTTGAATTTAAAACTTAAAAATGATTGATTTAAAATTCACTTTGTAGTTATGTGTTAAAAGCTGTGAATTCATTACTGTTTTTGGTAATCAATTTTACTGAGAGATAATCTAAATAAAATAAAACTCACCAACTTATATAGCCAGGCATGGTGGCACACCCACTCTTTGGGAGGCTGAGGCAGTAAGATCACCTCAAGTTTGAGAGTAGCATGGGCCACAAAGTAAGTTCAAGGCCAGCCTGAACTACATAGTGAAATTCTGCCTCAAAAAGACCAAAACAAAACAAAACAAAACCCCTAAAAACCTTAAAAAGTGTTTGTAGCTGGGCATGGTGGCTCACACCTGCAATCCCAACACTCTGGGAGCCTTAGCCAGGAGAATCAAAACTCCAAACCCAGCCTGGATAACTCAGTAACTTAGTGAAACCCTGTGTTAAAATTTAAAACAGGGCATGAGTTCAATTCCCAGTGAGAGGTGGGGCTGTTGTGGTTCATGCCTACATTCTTAGTTCTGAGGAAAGCTGAAGCAAGAGGATTACAAGTTTGAGTCCCACAGGGCAACCTAGTAGCACCTTGTTTCAAAGTACTAAAAAAAAAGGTCAGGGATGTGGTTAAGTATTAGCATGCCTCTGGGGTTAATCCTCAGTACCACAAATCAATCAATAGAAAATAAAAGAGAGAAAATAAGTTTTTTTGTCTCCCTTTGCAGTCATCCTCTTCTCTAATTTCTTGACATCCATATGCAGCATTTTGTATTTAGCTTTTTACACTTAGGAAAATGTTTCTGTTATTCATCCATGTTGTATCTATTAGTATTGGACAGGTTCTTTTTTTTTCCTGACTGTAGTTCAGGCTGGCCTTGAACTTGCTATGTAACCCTGGCTGGCCTTGAATTCATCATTCTTCCTGCCTCGACCTCCTGAGTGCTGGGATTACAAGTGTGCAACACCATGCGTAGCAGTAGTTGGACAGTTCTTATTGTTAAGTAGTCTTCTGTTGATAAAATGTGACAAATTATTCATTGATTTGCTAAATTATGGACTTTTGATCATTTCCAGGCTTTGTCTTTTATGAATAAAATTATAAGCATCGGGATATTTTATTTCTTTTGTGTAAGTGGATTGCTGAATAACATATTAAATGTATGCTTGTGCTTATAACAAACTAGACTAAAATCTTTGCAAAAGTTCCTAAATGGCTAATAATATTGAACATGTTTATTTGTGATTGGTATATCTTTAGTGAAATGTCTGAAAAATTTTTCTTTGCCTATTTTCAAATTGACTTATCTTTTTACTATTGCATCCTGAGAATTCTTTAGTTTTCTGTTATCTGCTTTCTCATTCAACATCCCCACCTTCACCCCTGTACTGGAGATTGAGCCCAGAAAGTGCTGAGCTATAACCCATGAGAGACAGGGTCTAGCTATATAGTTCAGGTAGTTTTGAATTCACAGTGTAGCCCAAGGTGGCCTCGAATTCATGTGAATGCCACCACACCTGGCAGGTGTATGCCACCACACCTGGCGGTCATTTAAAATTTTGATGAAGTTCTTCTTTTGCTCTTTTTTCCTGCTGTTTTGATTATTTTGCATTTTCAGGTAAGCGTGTGTGTGTGTGTGTGTGTGCCTATTATGAGCTCATTTGAAATCAAGGAGGAGCCATATGTGGTTATACACATTTCACTTAAATACTTAGGCAGGAAAATTGTGTGTTCCAAACTGCCTGGACTACATAGTGAGTTCAAGGGTAGCCTAGGCTACATAGCAGGGCACTGTCTGAAAACAACCCCCCAGAAAAAATAAACCACTATGTATATATATAGAGAGAGAGAGAGATAGACAGACAGACAGACAGTTGTCTAGCATGTATGATAGACAAGCACTGCCCTCCAAAAAAAAATGTTGTTTTCTAATTTATCTCAAATGTTTATTTTAAGTTTGAATAAATTAATCCTTAATTCCTTGAGTTACAGTATTTTAAGTTTGAATGAACTAATCCTTAATTCCTTAAGTATTTTATAAAGAAATGGTCTCCGCTGATTTTACTAAAATTTTCCTGACTTTAGTAACTATAAAATAAACTTTTTTTCTAGGGTTTTTTTTTATTTTAAAGGGTAAAATAAACTTTTTCTAAAAATTTATTTTTATTAGCTTTTATGAATTTCTCCTCTTCCCATTTAATTTGCTTAATTGTAGAGGTAAATTATTTTGTCACATTAAGTGCTACTAGGTTAGGCTAGTATTAGGCAATAAAGGTAGTAAGAAACTTATCTGGGAGACAGAGATAAATATATTGATTAATATATCTGTGATACAATACACAGATAAATGAAGTACAGATGTCATGATGGTAAAAATAAATGCCAGGTATTCAGAGGGTCATATTGGAAAGAGACATATAACCAGGGAAGGTTTCTTTTGGGAGGTGAGATATAACCTAAGAGTTGAAGGATGAATGAAGACTAGAGATTACCCAAATGAGGAAGAGGGGAAGTGTTTCAGGGAGAAAAAAATAGTATGTCTGAAAATGAAGAGATGAGAGGTCATATAACTAGGAAAAATTTGAAGTATCCCAGCAGAGTGTTGAGAGGAAGAGGCAGAAAGAACCTGTAAGATCAATATTCTAGCTATTAAGTTGGAAACCTCTCCACAGTTTGTGTTTATTATACTCCTAAAGAGTTTACTAATTAAGTTGTGTTAAAGTACACATAAAATTTGCCATCTTGACTTTTATAAGTGTACATTTCAGTGATATTAAACCTTTGTTTATACATCCTCAACCTTTTTATATATTCTTTTGAGAGAGGATCTTGCTAAATTGCTTACACAGGACTTGAACTTGTGATCCTCCTGTTTCTGCTTCCTAGAGTGCTGGGATCGCAGACATATGCCACCATGCCTGCTTTGCTAACTTCTTGATATGCTTTTGCCAAAGGAACATGGATAGAACTGACAGTGTGCCAGCAGTGAATGTAGGTCTTTAAAGGCTGTTTCTGCTTATTTGTGTGTTTCTGCCATCTCCATGAGAACATCATCTGCTGGTTCAAGGAAGGTGAGACACCCAAACACCCTGCCTGTACCAGGCAGGCAGCCTCTAGAACTGCAGTGAGAAACAGCCGTCAGACTCGGCTCAGTTCAGAGTGCAAGGTCACGAGAATAATTGATCCTTTTTTAGCTACTTGGCATTATGTGATAAGATTTAGAACTCCCTTAAAGTAAGGTTGCTAGACTTTATGTATACCTAAACATACAGGATTCAAGCTAGGGGTGGTGGCACACACTTGTAATCTTTTTTTTTTTTTTTGGTACCGGGGATCGAACTCACGACCTCGCGCTTGCCAGGCAGGCGCTTAAGCCACTGAGCTAAATCCCTGGCCCACACACTTGTAATCTTAACAGTCCTGAGGCTCAGACAGGAGGATTACCACCAGTTCAGTGGCAACCTGAACTGCATAATGAGATCCTTCTAGATATTTCTGCCTAGAAATTTAATCTTCACTTTACTACCCAAGCCAAAACTCCTTCAGTTTTCCCCCTACAAACTCAGATAAGTTCTGAAAGGGAAAAAATAGGTTCTGTCAAGGGTACCTTTTACATACCCAGCATTGTACTTAACTTTGCACTGGGGTTTCAAAAGCAATTGCTTTTTTTTTTTTTTTTTTTTTTTTTTGAATGACAGGCAAACAGAATACTCTTGATGCTTACTGTATTTTATAGTTTGCCCCCTCCATCTTTTTTTTTTCTTTTGAAAATCACACTTTTGGATCATAATTCACCAAATTAGAAATAAGGAATAAGATGCCCGCTCCATCTTTAGGAGTATATAGGAATGTGTACACATACATAAAATGGCCAGTTATTTGCAGGATTTGTAGATAGCCCCATGTTGTAAATGTTTGGTTCCCAGGCTGGGTACAGTTGGAAGGTTGTGAGACCTTAAGAATTGGGGCTGAGCTGGAAGAAGTTAGGTCACTGGGAAAATGCCCTTGAAGAGAAAACTTGGACTCTGGTCCCTTCCTGTTTTACCCTTTGCTTCTCAGTCATTCTGAGGTTAACAGGCTTCTTTTGCCATGTCTTCCTGCCCTGTTTTGTGATGCCACAGGTCCAAAGCAGCTGGATTAAATGACGACAGGGTGAAACCATAAGTTGAAAACAGATCATCCTTTTAAGTTGATTATCATGAGTATTTTGTCAGTGTCAGAAAGCTGATTAACAGCCTCCACCCTCCTCATAAGCTCATGAACATCTGGTGGCTGGGGCTGTAGCTCAGTGGTAAATCACTTGCTTAACATGTATGAGACCATGAGTTCAATTCCTAGTAAAATGCACACATACACATACACACACACTCTGCTATTCAGATATTAAAGTGATTTGAAATTAAGTGATTAAGCAACATGAGATTTATATTCTTTTCATTATCAGTGTACAAGTAAGTAAGAATAATTGCTGCCAAAGATGAACAGAAGACTGTAGTAAATTGGAACTGTGTGGTCCAAGGCATGAGGGTCCAAGTTTGAGCTTAGCCTGGTCAATTTAGTATCACCCTATCTCAAAATAAAAAAGGGTTGGAGGTGTAGCTTATTGCATAGATCATGGATTCAATCCTGAGTATTGCAAAAAACAATAGTAACAAAAAAAATTACACTAAAGTTTTATTTTTAAGTATGTTGGGCTGGGGGTTTAGCTCAGGAGTATAAGCGCCTGCCTGGCAAGTGTGGGATCATGAGTTTGATACCTGACACACCAAAAACAAAAACAAAGACCTATTTTTAAGTATGTACACTCTTCTAAATGAGTTTTGCAGTTTAGGCATATATCTGTTTTGTTGTGTTAATGGCATTTTTAAGCTTTATACCCTGAAGATTGTTTATCATGAATATTTATATACTTATATATATTTTGTATATATTACACAATGTAATATTTGAGAGTATGCTACTTGGTGTTTCTGAGATTAGTGATTTTAAAAACCCAGCCTAGGCTGGATGTGGTAGCTCATGCCTATAATCCTAGCACTATAGAGGCTGAGGCATGAGTATTGCTACAAGTTTAAGGCCAGCATGTGCCACACAGAGTTCAGGACCAAAGGAACTACAAAGGAAGACTCTGTCTCAAAACCAAACCAATGAAACCTCCAGCCTGGTATATGTGGGATACTGAACTTAGTGTGATTGAAATGTGAAATGTGAAACTTTAGTCTCGAGACTGCTAACATTTTAAGTTATACTAAAAGTTGAAATTAGTTTTGTAGGTTTTGAGAAATGCCAGTGATTTTCTTTGTCTTCATGATAGACCTTTGCACATAAGTGAAACATGATTTAGTATAGTGCATTCTTGCAATCCAGGCTACTGTGGGGGCTGAGGCAAGAAGATTGCAATTTTGATGGCAGATTGGACAATTTATCAAGCCCATGTTCAAAAATGAAAAAAACCAGAAAGGTCAGGGCTCGAGCTTAGTACTCTATGGGTTCAAATCCTTGTACCACCACCACCACCACCAAAAACAAACAAACAAAACAAAAAAGTGGGTAGAAAAATTCCTTATGTTTTTAAAAAATTAGTTACACATATATTTATTTAATTAATTTCATTTCTTTATTTTTGTTGCTGTTCTGTTTTCTGAGACAGAGTCTTGCCATGTAGTCCAGGCTGGCCTTGAACTCACTATCTACCCCAGGCTGGCCTCAAACTTGCAGTGATCCTCCTGCCTCAGCCTCCCAAGTATTGGCATGTGCTACCACCCTTACTGCTCTAGTTATATGGGATATTATCAAACAATACAGTGCAAAAAGTTTTTTTAAGGTAGGGTCTAAATATGTGGTGCAGGCTGGCCTTCAACTTTTTTTTTTTTTTTTTCAACTTGTTTATGTAGCTTAGGCTTGCCTCAAACTCATGGCAGTCCTCCTGCCCAGCCTCCTGATTGCTGAGGTGTGCCACCATACCTGGCAGCTTTCTTTGTCTCTCTTTATCAGTCTTGGCTTGAAATTCACTTTGCAAATAGAATACTAGCCCTGCTTTCTTCCAGGTTGCTGTCATGTGGAATATTGTTTTTCATCCTTTGACTTTTAATCTGTGAATTTCTTTTTGAATTAAACGTGTTTCTTGTATGCAGCAAATTGTTGGCTCTTGCTTCTTGATCCATTCTGCCAGTCTGTTTCTTTTGATTAGTGAATTGAGATCATTAACATTGATGGTTATTGCTGATATGTATTGCCTTACCCTTGTGTTATTTCTCTGTTGTTGGCTCCCTCCCCCTCAATCCCGGGCTGTTTAATTGCTTGACTTTCCTGGTAGATTCATTCTGTTGTGGTTCATGGAGTTGCAATCCTTGTTATCTCTTTCTAGAATGTCCTTCAGAACATTTTGGAGTGCTGGCTTGGTGGTGCTGAATTTCCTCAGGTGTTCTTTGTCATGGAAGTATCTTATTTCTCCATCAATTTTTAAAGATAGTTTTGAGAGATACAATAATGTGGGTTGGAAGTTTTTTTCTTTCAAGGCTTGAAATACTTAACTCCAAGATTTCTTTGACTTGAGGGTTTGTGTTGACAAGTCTGCTGTGATTCTGATGGGCTTTCCATTATAGATGATTTGTTTCTTTTCTCTAATAGCTTTTAATATTTCTCTTCTTGTTTTGAATTTCTGGAATCTTGACTATTACATTCTTTGGTGTAGATTTGTTTTGATCATGGCTAATTGGAGTTCTATATACCTCAAATTCTTTTTCATGCCAAGGAAATTTTACCATGGCTTTTGTTAACAGCTTTTTTTTTTTTTTTTTTTACCTGGGATTGAACTCAGGACTTCGTGCTTGCCAGGCAGGCACTTAATGCTGCTGAGCTAAATCCCTGGCCCTGTGTAAACAGGTTTTTTAATGTCATTTGTACTATCTCCTGCTTTTTCACCAACTCTGATCAGTTTTATATTATTCTTTGTATCATTTAGCTGCTGCTGGATTGATTTCTCACTCCCCTTGCTACTTTTAAGAAATCTTTCCTTTTCGTGATTGCTAACCACAATTCTCTCTTCTTTATCTGAGATTCTGTTCTCACATTGGCTTATTCTCTTTCTTTCTTTCTTTCTTTCTTTCTTTCTTTCTTTCTTTCTTTTTTTCTTTCTTTCTTCTTTTTTTGGTACCGGGGATTGAACTCACAGCCTCATGCTTGCCAGGCAGGCGCTAAGCTGCTGAGCTAAATCCCTGGTCCCTACATTGTATTATTCTGCTGTGTATACTTTCAGTGGAACTTTAGTTTTCTGGCTATCTGTTTGAATCTGTTTCATGGATTCCATTTCTTTCTTATGTTGGGCATTCTTGATTTCTATCATTTTCCTAAGCTCCTCTTTTTTTTTTTTTTTTTTTTTAATGTATATCTTCTACAGTCACTATACATGTCTTTTATTATGGTCACCATCTCTAGTTAGCTGAGAAATTATTTCTGATTTGATTTGTTCTAGAGCCTCATTCATCTACTTTGCTACTCGTGCTGTTAACATTTCAGAGTGTCCAGGTAGGTAGCTGTTGGATTGTTCCACTTCATTGCCATCTGGGGGTTGCATCTTGCTTAAGTGTTTTCACATTTTCTACTTTTTTTTTTTAAATTTTAATTCCTGGGTTGATGCTTGTAAATTGCCTATAGGGAGTACCTTTATTGCTAGTATTTGAAACCCTTAGGAAACAACTACTACTCAGAGATGTCTTCCAGGTGTAGCAAGCTTTTGGGTTTTGAGTCAGTTGCAGGGTCCTACCTCTTTAATTTATTAGGGTTGAGAAGTTGTTGCCTATTTGGCCCAGCCCCTAGTTCTTTGGCACTGGCCTATAGTATTTTTTATGTTCCTTAGACAATCTTAGTCTTGGTATACCAGGAAAAATAGCTGATTTGAACAATTATGTCACTTTGGCTAAAGTGGTACAATCAACAATAACAATAGTATCAAACACAGCCTACAAAATGACAAACTGAGATAACTATTGATTTGCTATCTTTAACTATATAAACTAGATTTGTTCTATAACAAAATCTAACATGAACCAGAAAATTCTTTATAATAAAGAAACCCTCAATATGGCAATTTTATCCTGGGGGGTGAAAATTTTAAAAGGGTCTGGGGTAAAAGTAGAGGAATAGAAAAGGAAGAGATTAGAAGCAAGGCTGGAGAACAAAGGAAGATCATGCAAACTTTAGGAAACTGGTGAAGAATATGAGTCAGAAAAAAGGAAGAAATAAAACAAGAACAGAACAATAACAACAAAAAACTGAAACCATGTTCACACTTATAAAAACAAGAAGAAACAGTGAAGAAAAAACAAAACAAAAACTAGGAAAGAGAAAATAAGAAAAATATATCTACTTCAAGGTGTCTTACTGCTGTCATTGATAGACAACATGAGCAGACATTGTCCAGATCTAAATTGATTATTCCCAGCAAGCTGGCAGTAGTTTTATGGCAGGGTAGTAGATAGTCCCCAAGAGCCAGCACCCTTAGTTACACTGAAGTTCAGGCTGGTTTCTGGCCATGAGGCTGTGCACTTCCTGGCAGCTTGAACTTGGCTCCTTGCCTCTGACATTGGGAGCTGCTAGATGGAGCCAGCAGTTGTTCTGTGTTTCTAGCTCAGTTGCCCCTCTCCAAGATGGCTCCCAGCCAATTGCCTTCCTTTGGGGGATGTTTGAACCTGAATATCTCACTACCCACTGCAGTCTGCTTCACCCATTGCTGCACTCCACTAGTGCCTTTCTCTGTGAAGGCCTCAGGAGTTGCCAATAATCATCACGTGTCTGCAGATTCAAGCCACCCTTCCAGTGCTTCCCATGCAGCAAGTCCAGGTTCAGGGAGAAAGTGATGCCTGCCACCTCCTTTTTTGTTGAAATTTTCCTCTTCACTCTCCCTATGGGCTTCAGTTCTCACTTCAGATCCCTTTTAGGTCCCAAGGACCCACTTACCTTCTTCTCTTCTTCATATTGCTATATCCCAGTGTCTGGACACCAAATCTTAGGGAGGCTCTTTCTCTGCTATTTATCACTCTGCCATCTTCTATGGGTTCTTTTAAAAAAGCAAGTGTTTTTATAAACTGGAGTCTGCAACTATATTCTTTCTCCTTGCTGCCAAATAGTTGGGTAGTATGTGATACAGTGTACCATTTACGTAAAAGGCATGAGCTGCTCATATAGTTCAACAAAATATATTAATGCTTATGGAATGTGTAGCATATGCTTACATTTTAAAAATTTATTTTTTTGTAGCAGACTTTCTAAGACTCTTATTTCCTGCATTTTTTTCACATTCACATAGTAGTCCCAGTCTACTTCCAAGGAGAATGTTTTATTGGCTGTTCGAGGGATGCTTTAACAATGATTGCTATGTATTTTTTCTGGTTAGCTTGCATATTTTTATTTATCACCCTTAGGATCAACATAGAACATTTTCCCTTTATTACTGACTACTGCAGTTTCCAAACTATAAATCTGTTGGGCTTAAATAAAATCACTAATTTTACTTTAAATACTATAATGCCCCTAAAAATAATAAAGGTAGCTAAAGTTAATGACCTAAAAGTTAATAGAAATAGTAACTTTACTGTTTTACAAGGTTTCTAGGAGGCTAATTTATAATAAAGACAGCAGGGAGTGAAGTTCATCAGTAGTCTAAAGGCCATCATGATTGGTCAGTAAATTTCCTACTATGGAACTCTCAAATTTCCTGTTTATTACCAGATCCTAGAACCCTATCAATATTGTCTCTGCTGTGTAAATAGCTCTGAGTAGTGCAATATTGCTTATAGGGTTTTGGTATTTGGGAAAAACAATGGGCAGGCGCCAGAAACTACAATATATAGCTATAAGTGACAGGAAAGTCTTCTTTGTTTAGGAAGAATAGTAACATTTAGATTTCATGATAAACATTAAAATCTGAGATTAAAACATCATTTTTTTTTTTTAAAGACAGCTTCTTGGTGTATAATCCAGGCTGTCCTAGAATTCAATGTGTAGCTCAGTGTGGCCTGAAATTTTTTTTTTTTTTCGATTCTGCTACTGAAGATCTCAACTGTACTTTTTTATTTCACTCACTGTGTTCTTTAGCTCTGTGGCTTGTTCCATTCTTTTTTATATCTAACTTCTTGCTCTATTTCCCACTCCTAATTGTCTTCCTAGTTTCGCTCAATTGTTTGTATCCCATTAAATTTCCCTAAAATCATTATTTTGAGAGCCAGATGCAGTGGCACATTCCAGTAGTCCCAGCACTCAGGAGGCTGAGGCAGGAGCATTATCATGACTTCAAGGCCAGCTTGGACTACACAGTGAGACTCTGTCTCAGAAAAAACAAATATTAATAATCATTATTTTGAATTCTTTCTCAGGTAATTCACTGATTTTTTTTTTTAAGGTTTACTGCTACAGAGTGTTCCTTTTGAAGGTATCATTTTACATTTCTTTTCCATGCTTAGTATGTCCCAGACATTGATGTCTGGGTGTCTGGCAGATCTATTGCCTCTACCAATTGTACAGGATGGCTTTTCTAATTTTTTTTTTTTAAATTTGAAAGAGAATAAAACAAAAGGGGGAAGTACAGAGCAGATCAGAACAGGACAACATAGGCAACACAGTACTTTACATTAAGTCAACTGGACATCAACAGTAGCTAACACCATATCTCTTACTCTGCTATAGTTGAGCATAGTTTCAATTACAATAATATCAAACATAAGACAATAGTATAAAGCCATGCATAGAGTGAAAAAATTACAGCTGAAATTTGAAACAATCCTCCTGCCTCAGCCTGTTTTGTTTTGTTTTTTGAGACAGGGACTTGCTATATAGTTCAAACTAGCCTTGAACTCATACCTTGAGGATTATATGCCGTCATACCTGGCTGCCTAAGCCTTCTGAATGCTGGAATTATGTACCATCATACCTGGCTCCAAATTTTAACTTCCTGGAAGGCAGCATTTTTTTAAAAAAATTATTTATTTATTGGATTTTTTTTTATTGGTACCGGGGATTGAACTCACGACCATGCACTTGCAAGGCAGGCTCTTTTTTTTTTTTTTTTTTTTTTTTTTTTTTTGCAAGGCAGGCTCTTATGCCGCTGAGCTAAACCCCCAGCCCCGAAGGCAGCATTTATCTTTTATAAGTTTTAACATTTTGATAAGTTAAACTTGGGTTTATTTGTAGTATAAGGAAGTAGAATTATAGTGTGGAGAGCTTCCACTATTATAACTCCCATGTAATAGGAGAGACCCAGAGAGATAAGAACTTACCTAAGGCCATATATGGTTAGTGACATTAGGACTAGAACTTCTACCACTTAATCTAATTCTTTTCATTTTTCTGTACCACAATATTAGGTTGTGTTCAGAGGGAATTTTTAATTGACTATTTTTTAAACTTTAGCAATATTATATCTAAAACTTTTAATGTAATTTTAAGAATTTGTATTTTTTCCATATCTGTGTTCTTCTTTCCCACCTCTGTGGTATTGGAGATGAAACCCAGAGCCTTCTGTGAATTACAACTTCAGCTGTTTTTATTTATTTTGTCACAGGGTCTTGCTAACTTGCTAAATTTCCCAGCCTGGTCTTAAACTTGTGCTTCTCATCTTTAACTTACCAGAGCACTGGCATTATGGGCATGTACCACAACACCTGGCTTTTTATTTGTTTTAATTTTAGTCTAAGTACATAAAAAAAAAACAAAGGAATGAGAGTTGAAGTACATGCAAGTCACTTGGACTATTGCAGTTAGCATCACTTTTTCTTTTTGTTTCCCACTTACTATCTAGACCAGTGGTGGCAAATTTATGGCATGGATGCTGCAGCCAACTATTTGTTATTGAAAGCTCTAAAAGGTTCACCATCACTAGCATAGAACACTGACTTCAAAAACATACTTGGGGGTTGGGGAAAAAAGAAGAATCAAGATGTATTATGTACAGGTACAAATTCCCTGTCAAGAATGTGATTATTATGTATATCTAAGATGTACCACTAAAATTAATTAAAACAAAAGAAGCTAATAGTTGCCCTATGTATAATCATAAAATGTTGGTACAGTTTTTCAAAGAGGATAACATTTTACTCTCAAGCTTTTTTCTTTTTACAAAATATTTTTTTAATGTACTCTTATTGTGGGAGTATAAAGTGTAGTAGACAAGTCTATTTTCTAGACATCAAGTTGTACATCTTAAATATATTTAATTTCTATTTGCCCATTATACCTTAATTGGCAACTATAAAACTATAATATGAGGAGCTTAATTTCCTATATTCCTTGATATATAGTATCAGTATTTGCAATGATGAATAGCTAGGAATATGTATTTCTTTGTACTATTTCTTAATGTTTAATGCAATATATATTAAATTAGTGAAAGGACAAACTTCCACTGTGTTTTTTTATGTCCAATAATTGTTTTGAAATTGCATTACAATATACATAACATAAAACTTACCATATTAGCTGGGCATGGTGCTATTTGCTTATATCATAATCCCAGCATTTGGAGATTGAGGCAAGGGGATCACCACAAATTTAAGACCAGACTGTACTACATAGCAAGACCCTTTCTCAACAAAAACAAAATGAAATGAAAATTTAACATTAAGTGAGGCGTAGCAGTGCACACCTGTACCCAGCATTTGGGAAGCTGAGGCTAGGGGATCTCAAATTCAAGTTCTACTTGATCTACATCACACCCAGCTATCTTGCTTTACTTTTTGAGTGCCTGGGATTATATGTGTGCCATAATTCTTGGCTCTGGTAATTTCATTTTTAATTTTTTGAGTTTGCTGTCTTGTAAAGTATATTTAAAATTCTATTTGTTCTCTGAAATATTTTCTAAATAGAAGCATGGTCAGATTACCTAAATGGGCATAGGAATTTAAAAGTTCTTTGAAATCAGTCATAATAGTATGTGCTTATAATTCCAGTTTTGTTTTGTGAGGTTTGTTTGTTTATTTATTTTTGAGACAGAGTATTGGTATATAGTTCAGGCTGGCCTTGAACTCTTGCAATCCTCTTGCCTCAGCCTCCCAAACCTTCTCATTTTGGGAGGCTGAGGTGGGAAGACTGATGGAGTTCAGGATTTCAAGCCAGTGTGGACAATGTAGCAACACCCCTCATCCAAAAGAAAAACAAACAAAAAAACAAAAAACCTTTGAAAACAGTGGTTTGCCTATAAATGTTTATAGCAACTTGTAATGCAATGTCTTTAAAATGCAATGTCTTAGGTTTTGGGCTAAGAATGGGAGACCATGTCTGAGGAAGTCATGTAGTAAAGTCCCAAAGTGCTAGAATTACAGATGTGACCATCATATCTATCAAGATAACCACTTTTGATATTGTGTAATATATTCTAACAATTTTGTTTTTCTACTTATTTTACAAAAAAGGTCAGACTATACTCAATGCTGATTTTTTTTTATCTTTTTAAAATTTTATTTTAAAAGGGAGTAAAATTAAACACAACAAAACAGAACAGAATGGGACATTTCAAAGCTAGACAACCAGAGATCTTCACTATTTGTTATATTGTCTCTTGTTTTCTTCCAAATGGTTGTCCATATCTTTGCATATGGGGAGCTCATACTAAATAACATAGCCAATCTTTTCACAAGATGTGCAGTTCACGGGCTCCCGCTTGCTAGGCAGGGGGGAGGGGGAGGGGGGACACAGGATGGGGGAACAGGACAACATGAGATGTCTGATTCTCAGCCCACACGCAGCAGGATCACAGTCACCCCCCAGAGACAGGAAGAGTTCCTTGTTTTCCCGGCACCCCGAGTCAACTGCGCTGTGCCATTCCCGATGCGCCAGGGTCTCTCTCTTTTGGGCCGCCAAAAGTTTGCCACACTCTCAGCCACCCCCAGAGAGGGGTGGAGCTCCTTATTCTCCTGGCACCCCGAGTCAACTGCATGGTGCAGGTCCCCAGATGCCAGGATCTCTCCCCTGCAGGCCCTCTAAAGTCCACCATACTCATCTGCTATTTCTTTCTGATGAATTGACCATTCCATTTCCAAAGTTCTGAAATGGCCAACAGACCACAGAAAGAATTCTCTTTAGGCTCCTTTTTGAAACCAGCAGCTACAGCGATCTGCTGGCCTTGCTTCAGGGCCACTCAATGCTGATTTTTACAATGAACAAATCATAGATATAGTACCATGTCAATGTCAAACTAAGTCTCTTATGTTTCCATTTAAAAAACTGATGGCTTAAAAAATATTATAAAGCTAGGCATGATTACACATGCCTGTAATCTCAGCACTGTAGGCTGAGGCAGGAAGGTCTTCAATTTGAACCCACCCAGAGCAGTTTATTGATTTTGGGAGACCTTGTCTCAAAATTTTAAGTTTCATGTTCTACCAATTGAGCTAGTTGGGCAATCTTTCAAAAATTTAAAAGGGCTGGGAATGTAGCTCAGTGTGAAAGCCCTGGGTTTAATCCCCAGTGACCACACATACATGTGTGCACATGCACACAAGCACACAGTATAGAAAGAATGACCCTTTATTACAAATACTACAGAAATACGTAAAGGTGAAGATGATGGCCTGTCCCTAGTAGTTGTTTGTATATAATCATTTTCAAAGGCTGCATGGTATTTGAAATACTGATTTTTTTTTAATTAACTAAGTTCATTGATATATTTTAGGTACACATAGTGATCACATTCATTACAAGGAATTTGTACCTATACATGCTATAACTTGATTTTTTTGCCCCATTCACCTATTCTCCCTTCAACCTCTTCTTATTTGCAAAATCTTTGTTTCCATTTTGTCCTTCTTTTCTCATCATTTTTTGTCTTTTTGCTTCCTTCTGTTCTCCCTCCCTTCTTCCTAGTTCCTCATCCCAACTGAATATTTTCTCTATTTTACAATATCTGTTATACATGAAATACTGATCTTTTTTTCGAGGGGGTGCTGGAAATTGAACCCAGGGCCTCATACATAATAAGCCAGTATTCTACCACTAAGCTACTTTAGCTCTCAAATATTTATGGTTTTAAGTGTAACTTTTTATTTTGATATAGTCATTTTTTTATCCCTTATGTCTGTTGCAATGCTATACTCTTTTTCTCTTAGAGATTTACTACAGATCAAGATCCCAGGCTAGGACCAAATTAAGTAAAAATAATTGAGGTTATTTAGATTTTATAATTTTATAACTCTTGGAAGCCTCTTAATTTGTGGCATATGTTTGTAGCTCTTTGATTAATGTGGTTTATTTGTAATTAAAGTAATTGAATACTCTGACATAAAATTGTTCTGTACTTTTTACTTGAAGCCATATTTCCTAGTGCTACTTATTGGTCATCACTGACCCTAGGGAATTCTTCCTGCTGTTTTTTTTTTTTTTTTTGGGTACCAGGGATCAAACTCACACCTTGCGTTTGCCAAGCAGGCACTTAAGCCGCTGAGCTAAACCCCCAGTATTACTATAGTATATGACAGTGGCTACTTAGAATCTATTTTGATTTAACTCTAAGAGAGATATATGGGTAATGATTTCAAAATGTTAGCTAGTTTTAAAATTTGTATATACCTTTTTATTTCCACTTTTTCTTTCCTTTTTGTTTGTTTGTTTTTGAGACAAGATCTCACTACACAGTTCAGGCTGGCCTTGAACTCACAGTTATCTTCCCGCTTCAGCCTCCTGAGTTCTGGGATTCCAGGCATGCACCACCATACCCAGCTAGTTTTTCTATTTTTTCCCCCTGGTTATAAAATCTAGGGCCACAAGCATGCTAGGCAAGTACTGTTTTACATCCTAGTATCATCTTTTCAAAGTGCTTATCACAAATTAAAGTAATAAAAAACATGAAATGGAAAGACCAAAGTATTTTGATTACTAATACATGTTTTGGGTTATGAAATAATTATTTGTGCTAATTTTTAGTTCCAGAAAGCTGACTCTGATCTGGATTATATTCAATACAGGCTGGAATATGAAATCAAGACTAATCATCCTGATTCAGCAGGAGAGGTAATCTATAAACTGAATATTTTGTAAAAACAGATTTTCTGATAATGTTTCTAATGTATATGTGTGTGTGTATGTGAGTGTGTTAATGGAGACTGAACCCAGGGTCTTGTACATGTTGGGCAAATGCTGTACTATTAAATTATATCCCCAATCCTCGTATTTCTACTAATAAAAGAATAAAATAATTATATTTTAACAATTGTGTTATACTTAATTTATAGATTCTTAAAATCTTGTGATGGAAGCTTGGTCAGGGCATAATGAAAAGATTATAACAATTGCCAGTGAAATTTGTAGCACTTTTCTTGTTATTTTTTCCTAATGTCTAAAAAAGAACCATTGAGCCAAATGTGGTGGCTCATGCCTGTAAACCCAGCACTCAGGTGGCCTAGGCAGGTGGGTTGCTATGAGTTCAAGGCCATCCTGGGCTACATAAGTGAGTTCAAGGCCAGCCTGAACTACATAGTGAGACCCTGCCTCAGCCCCTCCCCCCAATAAATAAGAAAATAAAACAAAATAAAGTTAAATTTAAAAAAATTATTATTGAAGGGGGGGATATAGCTCAGTGATAGAGAAGTTCTCTTGTATGTGCACGGCCCTGGCTTCCAACACAGCACCAAGACCAAAAAGAATAACTGAGCTCAGAGGTTCAAACCAGGGTTGAAACCTCTGAAATTCCAAGAGAGAATATACTGCTACCCACTAGGACAGTAGTTCTTCTGAAAGTACTGGCAACCATGCTAATTCTCTTAGGAAGAGAATTACATACTGTTCAATTTGTTTAATTATACAGTGTGAGCAGTGGTTTTTCTCTTTCTTTTTTTTTTTTTTTTTTTTTTTTTTTTGCGGGAGGCAGTACTAGGGATTGAACTCACGACCTTGCACTTGCCAGGCAGGTGCTTGTGCTGCTGAGCTAAATCCCTGACCTGAGCAGTGGCTTTTCTATAAAACTATGTGCTTAGTTATTCTAAGATCAGGTGGCTTAGGAATATGTTATGGATTAAAAACCGGTGGTTGGGGCTGGGGATTTAGCTCAGCTGCCTAAGTGCCTGTCTTGCAAGCACGCAGTCATGAGTTCAATCCCTGGTACTGATTTAAAAAAAAAAAAAGGGAAAAAGAAAAATTAAAAAACAAAAACTGATGGTCAGTTTAATGCCAACTGAATTAAATCAGCAGGGCACTAAGTGTAGATATTTCACCTGTGGAAAGTTGCCAGCATAAATAGATGTGGAGAAGGATGGGTGTTGAGGCACTGTGGGTTCTCCTACGTGTTGCTGTTTGAGCTGTTGGTTTTCCTGAAGAGGCTCTGGTCCTCACATCGAGCATTGCTTCCTGGTTCCAGAGAGGAAGACGTGCCGCTTGCTCTTCAGGATGAATTTGTCACGCTGGCTTCCTGGCGTGTACTCGACTGTGCTTATCATTGGGGGAGCTCGGGGCCTCTGTCACTGAGGATGACTGTGGTGCTTTTCAGGACAGCCCTGGTCTTTGTTGTGAGTGTGACTTCTTGGCTCCAGCATAGAACCTTCAGTCTATCAGTACAGCTCCTTCACCCCACTGGCATAGACTTTCTAGCTTCTACCACTGACCTTGGACCTTCCCAGCACGGATCTATAAAAGAGACTGGCATGAGTCCTTCTTGTGGGCTCTAGACCTCCAGTTGGACTTGTGGGAGGCATTGTCATGAGCTCTGGGTCTTCATCTGGACTCATGTGGGACATTAGTATAGGTACATACCACTTTCCCCAACTGACTGTTTATAGCCATAAAATCATAACTGTAAGTATACATGCTCATGGAATAAAAGCAAATGATGCCTAAAAGCGTTAATATCTTGGCAGTTCTTGCCAACACACAAGACATACTATATTTTATAGATTTCAAAAAGTTAAACACATTAAAAATTTTTCATGTTTTATTTTCGTACTGGGGATTGAACTCAAGACCTCGTGTTTACCAGGCAAGTGCTTGAGCTGCTGAGCTAAATCCCTGCCCCCTCATTAAAAATTTTTAAAGTGATGTTTTATACAAAATCATGCAAATTTCATGAATTTTCAGTTTTTACTGTTTAGTTCATGATATTGTAGAATTTGATGGGAGTATATTTGAACTATTCTAGCTCTTGACTTTTTTTTTTGTGGTACTGGGGATTGCACCTATAGACTTTGCAATGGGCTGCATCTGCAGACCCCCCCGCCCCCTTTCTTTTTCTGGTACTAGGGATCGAACTCATGACCTCGTGCTTACTAGGCAGGTGCTTACATCTGAGCTAAATCCCTGGCTCCAGACCCTTTTTTGAAACAGGCTCTTGTTAACTTGCCCAGGCTGGCCTTGCGTTTGTGATCTTCCTGCCTGAGCCTCCCAAGTAACTAGGATTACAGGCTCATGCTTATTGTTTTGAGGAACCACCAAACTATTTTTCGAAGTAGTTAAATCATTTTACATCCTTAAGGTTTTCTTTTTCTAGTTGTGAAATATTCATGACATAAAATTTACCTTTTTAATTTGTTTTTTGAGATTTGTTTTCACTATGTAAATCAGGCTGGACTTGAATGCACTATGCACCAAGAGTGGCCTCAAACTCAGGACAGACCTCTTGCCTCGCTCTCTCAAAGTGCTGGGATTACAGGCATGTACCACCACACTCAGCATTATCTTTTTAAAGTGTAGAGACTAGTGCCCTCACTCAGGGGGCACCCAGGAGACTGTGGTGGGACCATTGCTATGAGCTTGTGACCAGCCTGGCTACATAGTTTGAGGCCAACCTGAACTATATAGTGAGACCCTATCTCAAAAAAAAAAATTAATTAAAAAAAAGAAAAAAAGTAAATCACCAGTTGTCTAATATTACTATATCCCTATGATGATATATTGTGTGTAGAGGTAGTAAATATTCATTGACCATATGTGCCGGCCACTTATTGTGAGTGTGTATGTTTTTACTCAGATCCACATATATACATATAATTTTATTTAGCTCCATTATCTTCATTATAGTACCATTTATGACTTGGAGGCAGTCAATAACTGTGCACAAAAGTCAAACTTTCTTTCCTATGATCTGTTTATACAGAGAGATACTATAAAGTATAAGTTCCTATTGTTGTGTTTTCATCCTTAATTTTTCCAGAACAGTAATTTTGTTTTATTTTACAAGCATTTTCCTGTCTTTTTTGCTTTTGCTTTTTTTTCTTGAGATAGGGCCTCACTATGCAATTCAGGCTGATCCTGAACTCACTTTGTAGCCCAGGCTGGCCTTACACTCCCAGCAGTCCTCCTGCTTCAGCTTCCCAAGTGCTGAGATCACAGGAGTGTGCTACCACACTATGCTTTCCCAGCTGATTTTTTTTTTAAATTGGTACTGGAGATTGAATTCATGACCACACACTTGTAAGGCAGGCACTTATACTGCTGAGCTAAACTCCCCCCCTCCCCAGCTGTTTTTTTAGAGCTTAGTAAGTAGTATAGCTAATGCCACATTTCCATTTGTTTATTTTTCAGCTGTTTGCTCATACACTGGCTTTTTTCTTTTTCCTTGTGAGCAGCACTGTCATTAGCAGAGCATTTCTTCTATATTCTTATGACCTTATATCACCCACTTAAGTAAAATCTTAAAATGAACTGAAGTGTTAAAGACACAAAATTAAAGTACAGCACAACTTACAAACATTAACAAAAGAACACAGTGTCTCTCGAGCCAGTTATTTGAACAAAGCAGGCTATGTGTATATTTTTTTCCTTTGAGATGTGACATCAAGTTTTGTCCATAATCTAGTCATAAGCAGGTCACATAATAAGCATTTTATATTGACTTACTCATTGTTATATCAATGTTGTTAGATACTGTTAATGTCATAGAAAACATGTAGTATGAACAACTACCTAATTAACGTATTGTAATTGTTTAGCTCTATTGGCAGTTTCTTTCTTCTTTTTTTTTTTTTTTTTTTTTGTACTGGGAATCAAACTCACGACCTCATGCTTTGCCAGACAGATGCTTGTGCTGCTGAGGTATATTGCCAGGCCTTTGGCTGTTTATTTCTTATACTTGATTCAACAATTCTCTCTTTTGTAGTTTTTAGAGATGATTATAGATTAGTTCTTACTATTTTTTTTTTCACGTTTATGAACCCATATTTGGAGAACTCCTCATTTCTTTTGATTGCATGTACAGGTCTCTGAGCTTTTTACTTTTGAACTCCATTTTAGTTATCTAAGGGTCATTTATGTTTACATAATTTACTTTTTTTTTTTTTTTTTGGTCTTTTTGAGACAAAGTCTTGCTATGCAGTTCAGGCTGGCGGTGAGCTCACTTTGTAGCCCAGGCTGGTCTCAAACTGGCAGTGATCCTTCTGCCTCAGCCTCCTGAGTGCTGGGATTACAGATATGCGGCACCACACCCAGCTATACGTAATTTACTCTTGATATCTTCTTGCCTTCTATAAAATTTCTTCTCAACTTCAAACTTTTATTGTTATCAAATTAATTATATAAATTTGATGAGTAAGGAAGATAACAATTAAGGTTTTTTTTTGTTTTTTGAGACAGAGTCTTGCTATGTAGTTGAAGGTAGCCTGGAACTCACTGTGTAGGCTGGCTTTGAATGCCCAGCAATCCCCCTGCCTCAACTTCCCAATTGCCAGGATTACAGGTATATGCCATCATGCCTGTAATTACAGGACTGGAGCCTGAGGCACAAGGATCCCTGTGAGTTCCATGCCAGTCTGGACTATAGAGAAAATATAAGACTGTCTAAAAAAAAAACCAAAAAGAAAAAGTGTTTTGGTTGTTGTTTGGGGCTGTATTGGGGGTTGAATGCAAGGTCTTCACACTAAGTTGCCTCCCACAAAGTTGTTTGGATTGGGCTTGAATTTGTAATACTACTGCCTCTGCCTCCCAGAGTAATTTAAGAAGATGAAAAAAGAAAGACAAGATCAGTACTGTCAAATTATCCACCATATAGCTTGCTTTCTCCTTGCCTATCTGTCGGTCTATCTATATATATTGTGTTAGGGACTGAATCCTGTGCCTTATTGCATGTTATGGATATAGTGTACTACCGTGTTACATAACTGCAAACTTGGCCTTTTGATTGTTTAACATGATTTGATAAAGGATACAAGTCTACAGGATATTAATGAATGAGGGTAATTATTATAGGTTCTAGAAGCTTTGTGGCAAATGGAGTGAGACAAATAAAATTTATGTTGTGCTGCATAGTGGTGCCCACCTGTAATTTCAACACTCTGGAGACTGAGCTAGGAGACTCACTATTAGTTGCACGTGTTTTTTTTTTTTTTTTAAATGGGTACTGGGGATCGAACTCAAGACCACGCACTTGCAAGGCAGGCGCTTATGGCGCTGAGCTAAATCCTCAGCACCTGATTCATCATTAGTTAAAGGTTACCCTGGGCTATATAGTGAGTTTACGCCCATACTGAACTACTGCTGTGAGACCCTGTCTCAAAAAAAAAAAAAAAAAAGATGAAATAAAATAGAAACAGAAGAATAACTGGTTTTGAAGTGACAACAGAGAGAAGGCAGAGAATTATTTTTCTCCCCAGTGTAGAGATCTATTCATGTATTTGTAACACTGAACAAGAAAAATTTTGAGAAGATAATTAACTTCTAGAGGATATGAGAGTGTTAGTGATAGGGTCCACAGAAAGATGAGACTGTTGATAGGTGTTTTTATTTTGGGATGAAAAGTTGATGAGACTGTTGATAGGTGTTTTTATTTTGGGATGAAAAGTTAGGAAAATGGAATTTCTACTTGATTGTGTCTCCATAGCAAGCCATTTGGTGAGGTCACGTGCAAGAAGGAGCAAGTAGATGGGTATTAGCGGAAAGACAGTTTGGAATAGGTAGGAATCTTCAGGGAATGAAAGGAATTCAATACCATGTGGCAGAGAGAAGAGAGTAATTAAAATGTCTTTTATGAATATATGTAACTTATATGACAGGATGGGGGAATATAAAACTTAGAGCATATTATTAAGGAATTTAAAGCCTAGATATAAAAATCACACACACATTTATTTATTTATGACAGAGTCTCCCTATGTAGTTTAGGCTGGCCTTAAAGTCACTGTATAGCCCAGGCTGGTACTGAACTCATGGTGATCCTCCTGCCTCAGCCTCCCAAGTGCTGGTATTAGAATGGTGGTATATGCACGTGCCACTGTGCCTGGAGTAGTTATTCATATTACAAACTGAATCTGAAAGGGGTTCAGGGTTTAGCTCAGTGGCCTAAGCGCTTGCTTGGCAAGTGTGAGGTCATAAGTTCGATCCCTGGTACCAAAAAAAAAAATCTGAAAAAACAATGTACTTTATACAGTTGTTTGAGTTGGCATGAATTTTATATTTTATCTATATATTAAATAAACTGGTATTCTACTTTAACCCTGGCATGAATTTTATATTTTATCTATATATTAAATAAACTGGTATTCTACTTTAACCCTATGGCAGTGTGTTTATTAATTTTATTATTAGTGGTTTCAAGTTATTCTATTCTTTTTTATTCGCAACCTCGTGCATGCCAGGCAGGTGCTTATGCTACTGAGCTAAATCCCCAGCCCTAAGTTATTCTATTCTTGAAGAACAAATCGAAGTATTGCCTTTAATATCCTGGATGGCATTTAAAATTATATTTAGAAATAATGTATGGTTGTGAATTGTGCATCAACTGTATACATGTAAAGTGATCTTATTTGCTGTTTAATATTGATTGTGTGTGAGATTTTTATACCAAGGCTATAAATTCCTTGATAATACGCTCTAGGGTTTATACTTCCCCATCCTCTGTCATAGAGTTGTATACATATCAACAGTGTTCAGTTAAATAGATAACAGAAAATTTGATATTTTAATTCTTAAGAAGAAGCTTAATTTTTTTCCATTCTGTTATTTAATATTTACTTTTTTTCCTGATATAGAAAAATCCAGTTACTCTCTTAAAGGAATTGTCGGCGATAAAGTCTCGATACCAAACTTTATATGCACGTTTTAAACCTGTTGCTATTGAACAGAAAGAGACTAAGAGCCGCATTTATACTACTTTGAATAAGACTATGACCATGATACAAGAACTACAAAAGCAAACAGATGTGGAGGTAATGTTTTCATTTACAAATTGGATTTCTATAGTTTTTGCTCTGAGTGTTGTTTTATAAGATAAACCCTCAGGAACTTGGATTTTTATTTTATTTATTTTTATTTAATTGTAAAGGGAATAAAATGGAGCAATAAAACGAATCAAAACAGTGAAAAGAGTAGAAAATTTACAATAGTTACTACATTGCATATTGTTATCCTTTAAATAGTTGTTTGGCTTTAGGCTTTCAAAGTCAATCAAACAATGCAGTTCCTCCAAATCAGCAGGTGGAGGTGGGGCAGGGCAGGGAAGGGTAGAGGAAGGCTGTTCTCTCCCTAGCCTGTGTGCTGGTCGGCTCACAGGCAGGGGCTTAGTTTCTTCCTTGTTCTCCTTGAGGAACTTGGATTTTCAAATTTACTAGTCAGTTTGGACTATTGCTAGAAATACAGTTTTTTGATACTCTGAAGTATAATTGCTTTTATTTCTTTTTATTTTAAAATAAGTGGATGAACATGGCACGATTAATGAAGAAGCATGCTGTCTTAGATTATATAATCATGTCAGAAGAGAATCTTTGTTAACACTTACTAAATAGACCCTCCCTGTTGAATCTTATAAGAACTAGTAAGACTGAGAAGTCTGGAACATATTTAGGAGTAGAGATGGGTTAGGAGGCAGTATCGGGTCAAATCTGGGGCATTATGCAAGCTAGGCAAGCACTCTATGAGGAGCTACACCCCCAATGTGTTTTGTTTCATTTTGTTTTTGTTTTTTCGAGACAGGGTACAGAGTTTTACTATGTAGTTCAGGCTGGCCTGAACTGATTATTTAGCCCAAGATGGCCTCAAAGTCTCAGCAATCCTCTTCCCTCAGCCTCCCAAGTGTTGGGATTATAGGCATGTATAACCTTGACTGGCTTTTTTCCCCCCTTTTTCTTCCATTGGGTTGTCAGGCGTGGATGGGCCTGACCTTCTCCATTCCTTCAGTCCATTCACTAACCCCCATTTTATATAGTATGAAAATCCTTATAGTCAGAAAGCTGAAGCAGGAGGGTCACTGTGAGTTCAAGACTGGTGTGGGTTACATAGTGAGTTCAAAGCTAGCCTGAACTACATAGCAAGACTTGTCTCAAAAAAACCAAAACAAATGAATTGTCCCTGCTGGGTGTAGTAAATATGTGGGATATTTCTGATTGAGACTATAAACTGATACGGAAAAAATAGTTATGATAGTGATAGATGATATATTTATTTAACTAGTGCTGTTGGGGATCCTAGCTGGAGCTTTGAGCATTATTAGCCACAGAACCACATTTATAGCCCACATTATAAATGATAGGAGGTTGTAGGTGTCTGAATTGTGATAAAGATAATCATTTAGGAGAATATCTAAATGATATTCTTATCTGATATAAGCAAATATATGTCAGGCAGAAAGCTAAGAGAGCTTTCACTTTGGATTTGGTTATAGCAAACAAGGAGAAATGATTGAAAAGTAGGTTTTAAACCTTTAAAAAGGAGACCATATTTTAAAATCAGTTAAAAAAATAAAATCAATAAAGACCAAATTTGGAAATAATGGGTCCTTTACCTATTTATTTGTTTATTTATTGATTGATACAGGGTCTTGCTGTGTAGTTTATGCTGGCCTTAAACTCACTTATATAGCCTAGGGTGGCCTCGAACTCACAATGATCCTCCTGTCTCAGCGTGTACCACCATGCCCAGTTAAATTTTTAAAAGTTTGTTTTTGTTTTATTTATTTTTTTATCGGTGCTGGGGATCGAACTCACGACCACATCCTTGCAAGGCAGGTGCTTATGCTGCTGAACTAAATCTCCAGCCCCTTTGTTTTATTTTTTGAGACAGGGTCTCAATGTGTGGTTCACGCTGGTCGAGAATTTATGGCCATCCTCTTGCCTCAGCCTCCTGAGTGCTGGGATTACAGATGTGCATCACCATGACTGGCAGCTACTACTTTTAAAATGAGATAAGTCTGGAAAGTTCAGAGAAACTACAGATGTGACATTCAATCTTTTGACATTTAACCCTTGTAAGATTAAAAGGGACTTGAACTGAGTGATGCATATCTATAGTCCCAGCACTCGGAAGGCTAAGGCAGGAAGATCACCATGAGTTCAAGGCCAATTTGGGCTACTTAGTCCAGCACCAGTCTAAGTTACATAGTAAGGCCTTGTCTCAAAAACAAAACACCACTGTTCCCAAGTCAGCAGAGGAGGTCCTGGGTCTAGGAAGAGCACATCAAGAAGCTAGTTTGACGTTCCTGTAAGCCATGCAAACCAGGTGGGGCCCAGGAAGAAAGAAGCCAGATTGCATTTTCGAGTGCTGGCTGAGAGTCAAGACTCCCGTCTATCCCCACCCCAAAGCAACCAGCTGGTTCAGAGGACAGGTTGAGTTGATAGCAACTATAGTACAACAACTAAATGCTTGTATTGTTCAATTGACTTTGCAGGACTAAGACCAGTAGTCTAAACATCTAAGAGGATGACAGCATGCAATATAGCAAATAAGGAGGATTTCCTTCTGTCTTGTTTTTGAAATCCAATATTATTCTCACTGTTTTGTTTTGATCTGATTTATTGTTTTGTTTTCTTCAGTGCTCTGTTTTGATTGGGTTTATTCCGTTTTGTTTTATTCTATTTGATTTTACTATGTCTGAGGAAATGGACAACTATTGTGAAGATAACAAGATATATTATGGTAGCCATTGTTGATAACCTATTGTCTCGTTTTGAAATTATGTACACTTTAATTGCTTGGTTTTGATTGGCTTCATTCTGGTTTGTATTGTTGGGTTTTATTCTTAAAATTAAAAAAATATATTAAAAGGGAGACTTAAAAAATAAACTGTTACAGACCAGGCATGGTAGCATGTGCTTGTAATCCAGCACTGAGGAGACTTGAGGCAGTAGGATTGGTACAAGTTTAAGGCCAACCTGGGCTACATAGCAAGACCCAGTCTCAAAAAATATTTAAAAAACCCAAACAAACACTGTTAGATTATTCCATTTCTATGATGAAAATCTAAAAGGAGGCCAGGGATTTAGCTCAGAAAGCGAAGTTGTAAGTTTGCCTAGAAAGCGAAGTTGTAAGTTTGATCCCTGGTACCAAAAAAAAAAGAAAGGAAAAAAAAAAAAAGAAAGAAAATATAAAAGGAAAGGTAATAAAGTCTAGAGTTGTATAACCAAAAATAGCTTATCCTAGAGTTTAAGTGATAGGCAGTGCATAAGGCCCTGAGGCCAAGGATATGCAAATTAGAATTTGCATTAAGGTTTTAAAATTTTCTAAAATAACCAGAGATGTTTTAGAGTTTTGGGAGCATGAAGAAAAAGAAAGGGATAAGTCTGCTTCAACAGTATATTAAGATGACAGATAGCACACAGAGACTGAGGCAGGAGAATTGTAGTGAGTTTGAGGCCAGCCTGGGCTACAAAGTTAGCTCAAGACCAGCCTGAACTACATAACGAGACCTTCTCTCAAAAAGACAAAAATAAAAATAAAAATGAAAATGAAAATAAAAAATAAAGAGAGGGAACAGAAAGTAAAACTGTTCAGGTAGTATGTTGCTATTATCTTTATAAAAATAGCAAGTGCCTTTTCATTTTGAAAGGTAGAAAATAGGCAGCTATAGTGGTACATACCTGTAATTCTAGCACTTGGGAGGCTGAGGCAGGAAAATCATTACAAGTTTGAGGCCATCCTGGGCTACACAGTGAGTTCAAGGTCAGCCTGAACTATATAGTAAGACACTGTCTCAGAAAGACAAAATAAATAAATAAATAAAAAATAAAAATAAATAGAAGGTAGAAAATGTATTAAATTGATATTATTTAACAAGAGTAGAATTCATAATTTTAAATGCTAAATAGGGAGCTGAGACTAAAAAAGGAAATGGGAGGAAGAGAATACATGTTAATTTTACCATCTTTCTTAGGTGATATTAAATCATGGCATTTTATTTTTTATTTTATTTTTTTAATAATTTTATTTAAAGAGGAAAAAACAAAACAAAATAAAACAGAATAAAGGGTAGCAACAATACAGTATTCCAAGGAAAAAAGGAAAAGTACAACAACAATAAAACCTAAGAAATTATTACTTGACTAATTACATACTGACTTCTTGGAAATAGTTGTTCAAATTACAAAGTTAAAACATGTAAAGTAGAC
>PVJX010012235.1:0-50969 GCA_004027295.1 Dolichotis patagonum
TAAGCATTTTATTTTGTTTATTTACTATTCATCCCTCAACACTTATTATTTTTGTAATCATAAATACTACTAGTAAAAATAGAATAAGCACAATCATCTTTACAAAGAATTTTTATGTAATATATGCTGGGCAACATATTTACCATTAGGAACAGGAAGTTTATTCTCAATCCTTTCAAAACCTCAAGTGGGCAAATGCTAGCTTCTAGAACTGATTTAGTCTGACCCACCTTTCCTACTCTTCATTCTGTAGCTGCTACCTCATCTGCATGTCCATGTCATGAGTTAGGATCCTATTTATAGCACTCCTATTTTATTTCCAGCCGCTTGGATTTTCATCCCAACATCTCACCTTGGCTGTATTGTTTCTCTAGTCACTGAGCCTAGGACATTCCAAGGTTTACTATAAACATCTTCACTTCCCCTTTTCACGCTGTATATTCTGTAAACTATGCACAAAGATTCCTGAACTGAGACTGTCTTTTGAATTCACATTTCTTTTTCAGGGCAACTGAATTCCTCCTACTTCTACATAACCATCTATGGGATTGGGCTGTAGCCATATTCTAAAATTTATCATCCTGTATTTGCCACTGTCTCAAAATATAAAAAGCTAGGCTCCCTTTCATATCATGCATGGAAGTTTCTCCTGTCTAAGTATCTACCTCAGTGCAAATCAGAGAAAGACAATGTGCCCCTCAAGCCAGTTACATAAGATGCCCCGCTCTGCTTCTTGGTTGTGTGCTTCCCTCCATTTTTCACAATCTCCAACTAGAGCACTGTGAAGCTTTCTCTTTCTGTTACTACAGAGCACTCCCATTCCTTTGCCTATCTCTGAGTTCCTGGCAAACACAATGATAGAGCTGACTCCTTCACTTTAGCAAGCTCTAACTATAAGTAACTAAACAAACTTGCTTATTCCTCTGTGGATGGACTTCAGTGATTTCCACAGTGCTAGCATTCAGGGTTATTATGCTGAAAAACTGTGTTCTGTCTGGGCACCTTGAGGGGAAGAAGGTCAGGAAGCAGAGTGGCTGACTCTGGAAAAACTCTGTGGAAAAGCCCCTCCAAAACTTCCAGTGCACTTCATGGAAGGGGGCATCAGCCTAAGGTCCAGTGGGATGTCTCAGGTGCTATCCTGAAAAGGTTAACTCTTGAAGATACACACGAGAAACAACAAAAGTATAAAGAAGAGATTATGCTACTGGGCAAATCCTGACGTGATGGGCCCTGAATTCTTATGCTACTATCATCCGCCCCTCTGATCTTCAATTTACACAAAAGACTTAGAGTAGAACAGACTCAATTTTTAAATAAAAGAAATAATAGATAAACCGTCAAGCATTGAAAGAATATGCAAATCTACACTGAGACTCATTTGGCTCCCTTTCCCTTTATCCCACAAAACAAGGAATTTTGACTTTAGGTTCTCTGCAACATATTTTATAAGACAATACCAAGAAGCTTAATCTGTTTTACACATGGAAGGGCAACAGAGCCAACTTAGGATGACACGAGGATAGGTGTGCCTCCAGGAGTAATAGATCCAGCCATCAGTGCACACCAGTACACTTCTGATACCTGAAATTAATCCCACAGCAGTAGGAAAATGTAGTCATGCAGGCTACACTTCCTGCTGAAAGCAAAACCAACAAACTCCACCCAAGTGCAGGAGGGTACCTTTGCATCTCAAAGACCAGAATCTCAGTCTGCCATAGCGATGCTATGGAAATATTGCCTTGCTCATAAGTTGCATTAAAGAAATTATTATTTTCTCTCATTTCTTGTGTGTAATTAGATATCAATCCTATTAGTTTTGGTAATACACCATAATAGTTTAGAAAATGAGTAAAAAGCTAGAAAACTCAAATTCAAACTTGGTTATTATCCTAAAATTCAGGGACTTTTTACTTAGCTTGTTAAATTTTTAGGTTTGTACTAAGTATATATGGTAGGGATAAAATTATAGACTGTGGGAATACTATTTATTGTGGTATTTATAAATAACAATACATATAGTACATGTATGAGGCAAGTGCACGTGTAACAAGTATATGTGGGATATATTTTAATGCTTGATCATAGTGTACTTCTTCAATTTATGAAAGCTATGTCTCAAGTGCTCATGAATCTCAAAAGGCACATGTCTGCACAACATATAAAATATACACAGTGTAGTAACTTCGACTATTACAGATGCATTTTGAAACATACAGTCATTCAGCAATGAGGTATTAGGGGTCAGCAGAGCAGTTCAGCCCTGAACACCAGCCTCATAGCACAGATAAATCACTTTTCTGCCTCAGGGAAATTAAATACATTACTGTTCGCCATGCTATTCAGGGTCACTATCAGATACTCAAATCTGTGACTATTGAATTCATAGACATTAATGAACCACTGCCTGTTTTATTTCTCATGCATCCCTAAACACCTTCCCTTTCCCAGAGGTTCTGACACCATGATGAAAGTGTCTCCACTCCTCTTGTCAGAACTACATCAGAAGTCACATCTGCTGAGACTTTTCCATTCCCTACTCTTTCCGCTGTTACTGTGACCCTGAGTATCCCTATCCAGTAAGCTGAAATCCAGACTATTATTATATTTTTTTCAGTATTCTCTTTCATCTAGTATATTGTGGGTTCTTTGAGGACAAGGATTCATGTTTTATGTGTATTTGTAGCTAAAGTATTTAGCATATCTATGGCAAGTATCTTCATTTATTCAGCAGGTTCTGTTTGGTGAAAGCTCATCAAATATCTTCATTATATCTGCTGCCGTGCCAGCCATTTGGACTGCACCAGCAAATTAGATAAACCTGGTCAGTGGTGACAGTGAGACCTGTAACATTTTCCTAATAATGAAAAATACTGAGTTTCAATATTATAAATGAATGGTTAATAACATAGAAACTAAATCATGTGACAAAATACCAATACTATGTACACTTCCAATTCTAGACTCCTAAAATACAGATTGCCAGACAACATTTGTATAATAAGATCCCAGGAGTTTTGAAGTTGGCATTGTTCATAATTCAACTGAAGATAAAAGAATTGTGGGCAGATGGAATGACTGGATTAAACATCAAATTCCTTTAAAAAGGACTATCTTGAAGATAACCTAATTAAGTGACCTTGATGGTATTAAAGAAATCACCTGAAAAGATTAGATAAGCTTAGTTCCTGCATCCTTCCAGTAGAGACAGAAAGATGAGCAACAGGCAGGTACAGGAAAGGATATTGTTGAAGGGAAGCATCGATAGGTCTCGGGCTGCTGGGGAGGAGCTTTCCTGCGGAGAAAGGCAGTACTAACATGGTTGGAGCCACAGAAAAGCCAGGCCCAGGAGGGATGGCATTCAGAAATCTGGAAAAACCAGATGTGGAGACATGATCCATATTAATTTTTCCAGAGCTTTAAGATTATTTTGCATAGATTTAAGTGTTACCAGAAGTCAATTAATTTTTTTTCTGTTGATAAGATTTTTATGTATTTTGATATATACAAACTGTTCACATTCATAGGATACAATGTTATGCTTTGCTACTTGTATACATTGTGTAATGTTCAGTCAGAATAAATATACGTGTCTTCTCAAACATTTCTTTGTGGTGAAAACATTCAAACACTATTTTGCTTTCTTTGCTGAACTATGAAATACATGACTACTTTTTCAACTGAGAGGTGACACAATTAGATTTGTCACTGAACATGACCTCTGGGTGTCATACAGAAGAAGTCCAAGGAGAACATGTGTGTTGGGAGAGCAGTTAGAAAACCTATGAAATTCTCCAGGAGAGAGGTGACGATTTTGAAGCGGCTTACATCAGGATTATGTCAGGAAGGAAAAGCAGTGGGAAGGAAAGGAGCAGTTTCTAAAGAGACTCAAGTACAAAGCTCATTTCACAGGAGGCGGTGGTTCTAGGTGGGAAGGTGTCACGGATGATACTCAGCTTTTAACTTGAGCAAATCTATTCTGATGCTCAATCCAATCTTTTGTTCCAACGCAGATCTTGGCATTCTGTGATTCCAACTTCCTGATTCCTCACCTTTCCTTTAAAAGTCACAGTCTGGTTCTTCAGCATAGAAAGAGGACAACAGAAATCTGGGTTTCGGCTTTTGTTTTATACCAACACCAAAGTGTATGCAATTCCATCAACATGTTGCACAGCCTTCCCCTTTCTCTGCCCATCATTTCCTCCCTCCTCTATACTTACTTGTTTCATATACATATTCTTCATAGTCCAAAAGCCTTCCAGAAACTTTGAAGGCATTACTGTTGCACACATCCTGCTAACTTATTCCTTCCTCTCTCCCTTTTGTATACTTATCACATTCTATTGGAATACTGAGGTTGTCACTGTAGTTGTTTATATATTTTCAGAATAAATGCTTCACTATTTTAACCCCAGCAGATATGAAAGTTTACTTTATTCCCTCTGAGCCTAGATGAAATAGGATTCTAGCACACAGAACATGGAAACTAGAAAATTATGTGATACTTTTTCCTTTTAGAGAGCCAAACTTTAATAATAAATTGTAAAAGATCTATCATTTACAAAGAGAAAGGGACCAATGGATGGATGTGGGAGAAAGGGTGAAGTGAATGAAAAAAGAAGGATGTCATATGTATATGCCAGTTGTTCATCGCAAATCAGTCACGTGACCTTAAATACCACATGGTTTCTCTTAAATGAGAAACTCAAACTATAAATAAAGAGAAAAATGAAAGACATATAAGAGGAAATACGGGATAGATATTTTTTTCTCAGTGGGAAGGGAATAAAGAGATGAAGTGAGGTAGGAGAAAGGGGCCAGGAAGTGAATGAAAAACAAAAGAACTGAGATGTGTTCTATACATGTACCAACTCCCCACAAGGAATATAATCATTATGCAATGCGAACACGTACCGATACAAAATAAACACTGAAAAAATGCACTAAGAGCTGGTCCCTATGTAAGCTTGCAGTACTCAGGCCGTTTCATCTCCTTTTTGAATGATCCCATGAGGTGAGTTGCAGCAGTTCTCTGCAATATTCAGGCTGTGCCATGGGAAACCCTGGGGATAAATTTAGGAACCTTCATAATGGTCCCCACAAGCAACTGAAAGTCATTGCTGATTGTTTTCCCCAGTGCATGCCCCAAATGACTTCTTCCTTGTTTTATATGCAACATTATAGAGAATGACATCATTAAGCAGGGACTCTATTTATATGAAATGAAGAGGAAACCTTGTCAGAGATGAATTAGATTGCTGTCCTGTCACAAGAAAGGTTTCATATTTCATTGTAAAGACTCCAAATGCTTCCCAAAGTTTCTGGGAAATTCCCACAGTGACAATGTACAGAAGGACAGCAAGTAATATTCTTGAGATTCTTTGATTATAAAGGAGGAGTACTTCTTTGGGCAAGTTTTCAAGGACCCTCCACTTGTAAAGTGATGAATGTCCAAAATTCTCCCAATTGGGTATTTATTCATTACAGGGTTATTTAAATGTATTTTTGATTGATTTTTGGACATGGCAAGTCATACATTATAAAAGAAACTACATGATAAATACAAATTCTTTTATTTGTCACTTCTGGAAAATAACCCAATCTCTCATTCATCTATTTTCTTCATCTACCTTAGAGATAATAATAACAACTGGACTGTGTGAGAAACATGCATTTAGGGATATAAAACTCTAGCATAATAAATGACAGCTAAGAAATTATTTTTATTTATTTTATACTGAATTATTTTTAGTTCAAACGTGAACAAAGACTACCAAGAAGCACACCTATGTTAATCAAGTTTTAAAAATTATATTAATTTTCACAGCACTTTGAATGGCACCAGCAACCAAATCATGGCATTAACCTGTCTTGGAGTTTGTTAGGTATAAAGAGGAAAACTGTCAGTAGCAGAGGCCATATAAAGCTAAAAGAGACTTCTTGTGCCCTAGACAATCTAGCACATTTATATTAAAGTCCTAACAGGAGGAATTGTTCTTAACTTTCTGCATTTTTTATTTAGCAGCATTTTATGAAAAATTATTAGGTAGAGAATATGATTAATAAAATCAGTGTAGATATAAATTTTGTATAGCAGGATAATTATAATTTGAAGAAAATAAAAGTGCCAGAGATAATTAGACATTTAGACTCTGTTCATTTAAAAATCCATGGCAAACCTATATGGAAATATTAGAGAAGTATATTAACTCACCCTCAGTGAAACAAAGGAAAACCTGAATTAAAAAGACAATGGTCTAGTGATAGGAAACACAACCTTGAGCTTTGTGTCAATCTGTTGGCCTACTCTGTTTTTTTTTTTTTCTCTTTGTAGTTGATTAAAAGCTGAATTGTATCTATGCTGATGATTTTCAATTTCCTTTTAATGAAACAACATTGCTGGAGCACTATACTCATTCTTAATTGTCTTTTACAAAACCCTACTTGAGTATCACATAACCTTGTCAAAAGATTAATGTAATATCTTTTCACAGCAACCTCCTTTTTCATTTAAAGTTATCACCACCTGTACCCTTTCACTGTCACTCCATTTCCTCCACACAATGACACATTTCTGGGACCACTCAATCATAGGTGATCTCTCTTCCTGAATAGTTGTAAGGGGTGCACTTCCAACAGCATCCCCAGAATGGTCACCTCACCTAGCACCTGTCACTCCACTAATGGAACAGGCTGCAACCTGCTCTCCCAGGGCCTCTTCAATTCACACCATTCCATTTTTCACATTTGATCTAATGATCTCTCTAGAGTATAAATCTCTATTTGTCCACATCTTCTCCCTGTTTAAATCCTATACAGATGTCCAAAAAAGAAATGTTACTCTTTGATGTGAACATATAATCTTGTCCCTGCCTATCTTTGCAATCTCAGCTACTTGTGCCATGACTCTACTTACTTTTTGAGCTGGAGCATTAATGCTTGGATTCCAACCTTTTCATGCTCTCTTCCTTTTGTCTGAAGTATTCTTTGCAAACTTTACATTACTATCCTCCATGAGGAAGAACATTTCAAGTTAGACTTGAGAGTGGAAATTTCTTAGGTGCCTCCTCCTAGGTACACTAAATGTCCTTTTCTGTATTTCTAGAGAAATCTTGCATTTCCCCTAACATGAAATTCATAATAATAATTTTAGATATAATGGTACACCCAGCACAGTGCAAATTTCTTGAGGGTAGGAGACATGACATTTTGTTCACATCTGGACATAGCATAGAATCTGGAACAAAAAATATGCTCCATGGTAAAGTGTACAAATATGTACACAGTCTAAATCTAGTCCCCTATTTCAGTAAAAATGGAAAATATGAGGGGAGAATTGGTACATTTTCTAGCACTCAAGGTCAGACCTCCACGAATCTGCACAGTCTGCACCTGATCTTTCCTCCAGTGAACACTGTGAGTCATTCAAGGACATCCCTTTGTGTTCTCTCCCCTCTTTCAAACCTTACCATATACTTTTCCTTGTCCATCGGATCATTTTTCAAAATAAATAACTATGTTATCATGTCTCTCCTAAAACAAGTGAACAAGAAGATATTCTCTTGATTACACTCTCTACTCAACTCCTGGCATTTTCTTGCTTTCTATTTACATAAAATATTTTGAAGGAATTGTCTCTCTTTGCAACCTCTAATTCCTCTCTGTTTTCCAATGAATAGTCTCCATTTTGGACTTTGCATCATTCTCTCTCCTTGAAGATATTTTAATTTCTAGTCTTAACTTCTAGCTGCCCCTTTTCAATTGTTTGATTATTTACTGCATTTACTTCAACCTCAAAAAATATTATGTCTCATAGCTCTTTCCTGAGATAACTCCACAAAATTTAATATTGTGGTATATGCCAACATTCATCAATGTTACATTTCTATGCCATCTTATTTGCTGAAATCCAGATTTGTATAGTTAAGGCTAACTCTTCTTTATCTTCAGTGGAATACCTAAAAGTCAATCTGAGCATCTCTAAAGTAGTACACTTATTATCTATAAAGCCACAGTGTCTTCTCAACTTCCAGTAATGGAAATTTTATCTACCCAGGTGCTAAGACTAAAAGCTCTGGAGTCATTCTTAAAGTTTATCCTTTTACTGGCCAAGGACACATTTAATTATTTTTAGAAGGGATTCAGAATCTTGCTACTTCTCCCTTGCTACCACTTCCAGTTCTATTTTCATGGAAATGATCATTAGGTATTACCTGGGTTACTGCATCAGATTCCTAACTGATCTCCCTGATTCTACCTTCACTCCGCCTCAGACTATCTGCCACAGGGCAATCGCAATGTAATTTAAAGTTCTAAGCTAGATCACAGTATACCTCCAAACAAATAAAAGTCAAAGTTCTTACTATAACCTTCAAACGTACAGCATCAGGGTCCCAGATTTTCTCTGACATTCTCATTCATCCTGCCTTAGGAAGCCCAATATCACTGCTCTTTCTTGCGCATGACAGGCATATCTTCCCAGGGAGGTCTGTCTCCTTGTGAGGCTCTTCCCCCATATGGTCACATGTTTTGTTCTTGTATTTTCCACATCGTTTCCCAGCTTCTATTTCAGCACCACTTATCCTAGCTATTCATTTTATATTCCTTCTCCTCTCTTACTCCCTTCTAGACTGGCTTATTATAATTTCCATGGCAATGATTACCATTTTACACACAATATAATCAATATGCTAATATTTTTCCTTCCATTAGAATATAATTTCTAAAACTTTCTTTTTTTATTCAAAGAAAAAGAAAGAAAGAAAAAACAAGACAAAACAGAAAAAAGGATAGAGGTGATACATAATTTCAAAGAAAAATATTAACACTAAGAAATTACCATTGCACTGTGAATGTTTAAGTATCTGTCCATTTTTTATGCTTTGATTTTGTAACTTGAACAACTATGTCTAAGAGGACAATATGCAACTTATCAGCTAGTAATTTCTTTCTTTCTTTGGGAAGTAGTAGATTGAATTCACAACCTCATGCTTACCAGGCAGGTACTTATGCCACTGAGCTAAAATCCCCAGACCTAGAATGTCATTTCTTTAAGGGAAGTTGTTTTTGTCAGTTTCAGCATTGTTTTTTTGTGTTGCACATAGAAAGTTTACTGGCACATAATACTTTCTCAATAAACATTTGCAGAATAAGCATGGCTTTCCCAAGAAAAGTGCTCTTTTGTTTTTAGTTTATTGAAATAAGAGCAGGTAAAAGGTAAGCATTCCATTTGCTTTTTGGGCACTCAGAACATAGTGTATGTTTGCAGATAAACAAAATAGATTGAAGTAAATTTAGAGCAGAGGCTTCACTTAACTCTGGTGGAGTCAAGGCTTATTCATTTGCCACATGGGGTGAGCCTGCCCCTCACACAAACTTACTGCCATAACCAATTATAAAAGGACTACATTCTGCAAATGAAATATGGAGTTTCTCAACATTTAAAGATGTAAATAGGAAAACAATAACTATAACACAGAAATGACTAATAAGGTAGATATATTTACCTCCAGTCTTCTCCCACATATATATTCACATGTGTGTACAACTATCTAAATGCATAATAAAGCATGTGTGATTTTTATTATCATTTGAAATTTATATCAATTATACTGATGTGGTTTACATTTTATAGTAATTAGGAAAACCTTATGAAAACAAAATCTTCTTTGACCAGTGATAAATTGGGTTTAAGTCTATGTTTCACATCTTTCAGAATGCATCCTGTCTGCACACCTGTTTATACAAGTTATGAACATAAATCTTTGCCATTTTAATAATTCAAAGCTAAGCTCAAATTCTGTCTGATTTGTAAATGTAGAACATCCAACATACTAGAGAAATGTCATTAATTTTGGTGGAGTTTAGAGCGAGAGGCCCCTGGCTATTTGTCATATTTGAAGTTTATTATCTAGAAAGCATGCAGCCCTGGTCACTCCAAATTCTGCTATCCTATTTAGAGCAACTCTACACACCAGAGCAAAGTAATTGATTGGGGCAATTATCTTGCCAGCCTTCACACCTGCTCCCTTATAGCAGTCAACTAACCAGCCAACGATACAACAAATAAGTAGGAACAAACCCATCATTCTTCTGAAAATAAAACCATTGTTTCATAAGTATCTTGGTAATAGTAACGAAAGCAATTTTACTTGAATGAGTTGGATAATTTCACAGAGAGGAAGGTATAAAGAATCGTTTTTGTCTCGAGTACCTAGTTACTTAGAACAAAACATTCATTTTTTGGCTCAATGATCTAGCTTTGTTTGCTTTTGTCTGGTGTGAAGTGAGGCAAAAATCACCTTTTTTTTAGCATTCAACTTTTATTAGTCATGCCAGCAAGAATAGAAACATCACTCATTTCCTTGCATTTATGTGAAAATGGTCCTTCTTTAATCCATCCCAGAAATCATACCTAGACAGGGTCAACTATCCATGATGTTCCTATTGAACAGACAATTACTGTTATGTAAATAGTACCCACTTAAGTTATGATGACAATATTGCTGGTTGTTTTTGAAAAGTACATTGAAGAAAATTTCCACACTTTAATTCCTTCAGAATTATGTAAACTTTTCTGCCTTCTTTGAGGTAAAATGATAGCACAAATTTAAAATTTAATATTCAATTTCCACTTACATGCATAATTGTGTACATAGGTTTATACAGGACATTTCCAGATAACACAATGAACTCATATTTTCATCAGGAAAATTTTTAGGTCAGTTTATAGTCTCCTTCAGGCCCCATCCTAATATGATATTGGTGCAATTGTAGTGCTAACATCTATGAAGGACCAGATAGTAAAAAACTTGGGGAAACACTTAATAATTATTAGTTACCAGTTTGTCTGAATAGTTGCTGAACAGCAAGAGAAATGATAAATCTCAATTTTGACCACCAAACGTGAAATGAATTGTTTATTTTTAATCATACGTACTCCTCACATCATTCACATTTTTACAGTTATTGTTTGTACACTCATGTTGTAGGCATTGTTCTAGCAACTGGAGATACAAAAGCAAGCAAAGCTCGTCCCACTTTCATGAAATTTGTGTTTCTAAAGCTTGAAATAATAAACAGAGATGCTTATCACATCTTCCATGTGATAAAAGAAAATGTTATTAAATTATCAAAACACTTTCATATCATGTGTGAGATCAGTTACAAATAAGGGTCTTCCTAGAAACCATAGTTTTGATTATGTTAACAAGCTTCCTCCCCCATATGTAATGCCCACCAACAAGTAAATGCAGACAGTTTACCTGGAAACCACACCATGATAGAGGCTGGCATTGTTTTGGATGCATGCATTTTTCATCTCAAATTCTGCCTCTTGCACTTGCTATGTGTACCACCAGGCAAATAATTTAACCTCTCAAAACCTTTTGATTTCTCATCTACAAGATTTCCAATCTTGATATTTTATCATATCATTATGAGGAATAAATTATTTGAATATGTTCAGCAATAAAAATACAAAAAAATCCTAGCATCTCTGACTTTTCATGTATACTTAAAATTTGATTGCAAGATTTACCATATGGCTTCTTGCACCGGAAAAAACCATACAGATCAGCCATTTGTCACTGGATGGCTGAGCACAGAGGACAATATGCTGAGTAAAATAAGTTAGAAAGAGGAACACATTACATATCGTATTTCTATGTGCAATGCAAAAACAAACAACCAAACAAACAAAAAAAGACTGCAAACTCTCAGGATGTACAGAAATAATAAAACAGCAGTTACCAAAGGTGAGGATAGGGAGAAAAAATTACAGTATACAAGTCAGAAGACACAAATTGGCAGATATATAAGATAAACCTGTCTAATGCAGCAAACAAGGCTTCTAGGTAATCAAATCGTACTGCATATGAGATTTAAGCAAAGTAAAATGTTAGTTGTTCTTACATAAAAACTAACGTTACTATGTAAGATGATAGATATTATATTATATTATATTGTAATGTTTTATTATGTATATGTATCTTACAGTATCATGTTATATACCTTAAGACTACACTATAAAATTTGTTTTTACAAATACCTGTAAATGAATTTTCATAAGCATTTTTCTTTATAACCATCATGTGAAAGTATACCAGTGACCAGGTGGTTGTTTCGGTTTGTTTGTTGTTTCTTTTTTTTCCAGTAATGAGGATTAAACCGAAGCCTGCTGGTATACTGGGCACGCCATCACATTAAGCTATAGCCCAAACCCTAAAAGAGAATGTTTCAACAAACCATAGTATGTGTATATCCATATTTTGGAGTACTATTCATCAGTAATAAGAGACTATTGATCCATGATACAGCTTGGTAAATCTCCAAGAAAAAATTTTGAGTGAAAAAAAATTTGTGTACCATATACATGGTTTCATGTGCATAGCATGTTAAAATCATAACATTATGGAGCACATAATAGACTTTTGGGGGTCAGGGATGAGAGGTGAAATAGGGCTAGCCGTAAGTGTAATATGAGGATCACTGTGACTTTAACTGTTATCAATGTTATAAATGCTTGGTTTTGATATACTATATTTTACATAGGTTGCAACCTGTGGAAGAAACATGCAAATGGGATAGATTATTTCTCTATGTTTTCTTAGAACTTCATGTGGAATTAATATTTTTTCTACATACAAAAAATTGCTTTAAAAAGTGCACTAGTGTGGCTGATAAATTAGAGGAACATCCCAGTTATCACTAAGATGAACTAACTCTAAAAATATTAGAAACTTCTATGTCCTTTATAAGTTATTTTTAAAAACTATATGGCTAAATATATCGCTCAGGTTTATTGACTGTTATATGCTGAACAGTATTCTAAATGTACTCTCCTTCAGTTTGTCCTTACAGCAAATACTAGGATGATCTTTACCATGTGAGAATATTGAAACAGAATGAGATTTAGTACCTTGTTCAAAGTCACACAGGTATCCTATGGCAGGGTTGAGTTAAACCTAGAAAGCCTGATATGAGGCCTATGCATCCGTGGCTGCTTCCCAATGCAGAGGACAACATACTAGACAGCATGGCCATGGTTTTCATTAGTGACTACTGGTATTCTATATACACTGTGGTCTTCTTTGTCAGGTTCTAAAATGTTCCAAGATAAAAGAACTCATTTGATCATTAACTGGCTAGCCATATATGTAGATCTACTAGAATATCTGAATAACCATAAAGCTTTTTATGCTATAAAAGTTCAAGATTAAGAGAACAGATTTTATCACTTGCTTTCTGTAACCTCATTTATTTCCCAAAAATCTTGTGGTTGTACAGTTTATTATCACAGTGGATTGAAACAATAAATGCAACTTGTTATTCTTCAATGCATTGATTCTATAAAATTAAGGAGTTATAATATGTTGGAGATTGTAACTGGTAACTTGGCAACTCATAGCACAGGCGCTCATCTGAATATAGTCTCATTGCACGAGTGAATCAATGCATGAATAAATTAATAACTTTATGATACACCTAGTATGTTCCAGTAATTGCACTAAACACTGATACAAAACTGATTAAAATGTAGTTACTGTTGGTGAGGGTCCTATTATTTTGTGATAATGACAGAGGTCATGCAGTCAATTTCAATAAAACTTGATACATACCAAAGGTTTTTCAAAAGTAGGTATGACTTAGTAAAGATATATAGGGCAGCAAATCCAGAATATCTAGGTTAATAATCAAACAGCAGATTCTGTAGGAAAAATAATCTTCCCTGGAGGCTTTTGAAAAGGTATAACTTTTCCACAGAGGTCACAAAATTTTAAGATCTGTTATATCTTTATCCAGTCATATACTCAACAAATTTAGCAAATGTATATTACAGGTAATATTTAGAAGGGGTTTTGCTGTTTTCCTGTTAACTTTGGGAATTTTAGCTTTCCTGTTAAAATGGAAATAGGCATGACATTGGCATGTAATAAATCAAAGTTGACTGATTAGTGATTTATGTGCTATATCTCTAAGCCTTGCAAGTAATAGAAGAGAACTACAGTCTTAGCTCATAGACCCTAGGCATTTTTGAATCTAACCTCAGCCAAAATATATTCTCCAGTGGGAGAAAATAGTTCCCAATTTTGATGAACATATTTACTTTTCTACCATGCCACCATATAACAAGCAATCTCATTGTATATACCTAACCAGAAAACTCCTTTCTTCACACTCTCAAAAGAACATTTCTTGGCTTGTTAGTCTGATTTACCTTTGGTTTTATTATTTACTCATCTGGCACACTAACAATTATTAACATATATTCCTGTAGAAAAATTTGGGGGAAGGGATTATCAGTTGCTTTTAGATGCAAAATTTGATAAAATAATTGTAGATTGAGATTCAAATCCTTATTCAAGAAAATATGCCAATGTAATACCCAATGTCTTTCAAAACAATCCCATGGAGTATAGGTCCTTAGATTCATAGCTTCTTACTACACACTGAGAAAAGGGTACAAATGCCAACACTTTGATTTTCCTGACATTCCAAGAAATTATGAAGAAAAAGGTTAATTTCAGAATGTAGAATAATGGTGGAATGTGGCAAAGACTGTAGTATGTCACATTTTACCAATTTACTCTCCCCATGCAAGCAGACATCCACATTCTTTATTCCCACTTCCGGTTCATTAGAAGGGTACATCTGCATTTGAAAAGCACTTTGCAGTTTTAAAAGTATAATTCTATAAGACTTGGATGCTCCACTCCAAAACGACAACAAAATCGGATTTTGGATGGCTGTTACCAATCCACAAAGTAGTTGCTAAGGACCACTTGGAGTTATGATACCTTAATCTAAAGAGGAAGGAAGACAAATTCAAATTGATGTTCTAAAAGTTAAGTATCTGCTAGGAATTTTTTCTCTGTCTCCTAATATTCTTTTCAGAAGGAAGGTTTAATATCTGAAGTCCTGTGATATTTAGTGATATAAAAAGCACTCTAGTAGCAGCTTGGAATTATAAAAAATAATAATACAACTGTCCATACTTTGAAAGTCAACAGAGTAGCTGATGTGAAAGCAGTAATCTTACATTTTGTGAGTACTTACTTCATACTTGGGGCTGTGGTGTATGTTTCTATACATCACATGCAATCTTCAAGCAACACCATGATATGATTTATCTTCGCCTCTTTTTAGAGAATAGATTTCCATTTGGTCAATCAAACTAGCTGATGAACCAGATACAATATAACTTTATTACCACAGACCTAGGCAAGTTTGCCAAGCATCTCTTATGCTCTCCATTCAGTTTCCTAACTGGTCTCTTATTTCCATTCCTTTCTGACCCACTGTGCAGTAGAGATCCAGTGTCAGCGTTGAAAAATGTAAATGAGGCCATACTACACTCCTGTTTGACATACATTAATAATGCTTCATTTAAGTGTGATTTTCCAATTACAGTGGGCTACAATGTAACAGTGAATGACTAGTCCTCTGAAAAGCTCAACACCGTCTTTCTCACCATGCCCTTTGCTCTCAGTGTTGATAGTCTTGCACTTCCTGAAGAATTCACTCTACTGTCAGCACCCTTGTATGCATGGTTGTCACTGCTTGGGACTCTCTGATCCTAATATTCTCTCTCTCTGCCCAACCCATTATGGCAAATTCACTATTAAAGGCAGCCACTTTGAGGCAAGAGGCATAAGGGTAGCATTGATGTTTCCCTATTGTTTTGTTTTGAGGTCCTGGGTTGGTTTCATTGTTTTGTTTTGATTCTTTTTATTCTGTTCTGTTTTCTTTTGTTTTGTTGTGCCTGAAGGTATGGGCGGATATTGTGAAGATAATAGGAGGCATTATGGTGGCCATTGCAAATTTCCTCTAATCTTGTTTTGAAGTCCTGTGCCACATTCATTGTTTTGTTTGTATTAACTCTATTCTTTTTTATTTTGTTTGGTTTTATTCTCTTCAAAATATTTTTTTAAAAAAGAAAATTTTTTGTATTATTGCACCTTAATAGCCTCCTACCATACCTCAAAATAACAGGATTCTTGAACTCAAGACACAGTTCAAAAGAAGAGCCCTTGCTGAAATTTTAAGGGCCCGGGTTCCATTCCAGTTACTGCCAAAACAAAACAAATAAAAAACCCAAAGTTCTCTCATGGGATACATATTACAATCTAAGCAATTTATGTCCACTGGACTGTACAATTATATATATATATATATATATATATATGATATGTATATATATAATTATCTGATCAATTTAGTTCACTTGACTATAAAATTTGATATCAGTATTCAGGTTGATTTGGTTGCAGGTATCTAACAGTGCCTTGCCCCCTATTAAGCATTCAAAATTTATTCATTCAACAAGTGAATAAATACAGTGATTCAAAGGCTTTAAAACTATCTGCTAGCACTAGAAAAGCCTCAATAACAAATATTATCATCAAGGTCAATGTTTATAAAACTAAATTTCTGATACTATGCTCAGTTATTTGTATACCTTTATTCTAACTCTTCAAAGAACTCAATAAGGAATGTATTACCAAGTTTAAAGGATGTTTAGAGACCTATAATATTTAAATAAATCATCTAATCTTAGCTAAATAGTAAGTGAGAAGGGATTTACTCAAAGTTTTACTTTTCAGTAATAGTGGCTTCCTGATATTTGACTGTGTCGGGTCTTTACATCCTCTCATCTTTCTCCACTACAGGACTGTATCCTAGAGGCTGACCTCTGGCACTATATCCTGTAGGTTGCTTAGATCTCCTTGGTCTTGCTTTCTTAATGGGTTCAGGCAATGCTAGATATTCATAAATAATTGTGGTGGGGGACAAAGGCAGTTCAGAACATTTGTTTTAATTCCTACCCTATTGATGGATCTGATGAATTTATTGGGAGACTTTCTGCACTGGTTTCTGGGACCACCTTACCTTTATCTGGTAGGCAGTGTTTTTCCTGAGGACAGGGCAAGAAAGACAGCTATACATAGAAAGACAGATAGGTGAGGAGAAATTTGTTGTGAAAGTTTGTATTTTTACTATTTTTTTATTTTAAAAAAAAGCAAAACAAAAAAAGGGTAGAAATGATAATTTCAAAAAACAGTAAGAAATCGTGACTAGTCAATATATTACATATTGTTATCTTAGAAGTAGTTTTGCAAGTTACAGAATGAAAGCATAAAAAATGAACAATCAAACGGTGACAGCACAAACTATTCTTTTTGATGAACTAAAAACAGCTTAGTAGTATGGTTAATTAGGAATCTGAGAAGCTTCAGGAAAGACCAAGTGCAAGCCATAAAGCCAGCAAAAGCTAGAAGCATGACTCAGTATAATTCTAAAATCCTTAGAAACAAAGAAGCTACTGGTACAACTCTCCTGAGCCTGAAGACCTGAGAACTCAGAGATTTCCTACTACAAATCACAGAGTCCAAAAGATGAGGAACCTGAAATTCTGATGTCAAAAGGTAGAAAAATTCCACCTGTCTGGGGAATATAGACTGAAGGAGTCACCTGCCTTACCCCCAAGACTGATTGAGTGGTACCCTGTGCACACCCACTGAGGGCCAGGTTTTCCAAGCACGGGCTGCTCAACTCCAGAAACCCCTGCTGGTCACACCTGGGCCTGTTCCTTAAAAAGCAAAACCACCTGGGCTTTCCTTTTCAGAGAGCCCTGTGAGGCAGGAAGCCTGGAGAATAAATGCCTTATCAGCCATCTAACTAACCCATAAGCAGCCCACTCGGTCCAAAACAACCCTAACAGGCCTACATGTGACAACAGCTTTTTATCACCGTCCTACTATAGGTGCTCTTTTATTTTTTATCTCTCACTGGTCTCTTTAAACAGCTAATGTCTACTATTCTATTTTTTGAATGCTCATAACAATGGAAAGCAATACAATTTTTTTCTCTTCTTTTTCCTTGAAGAATTTCATGCAAAAATTGAAAAAAATGCAATATTTGGCATAAATTTGGCGTAACCATGCACACCTGTCTCTAAACAAACTCTTCATTGAACTCTCCACCTCAGGGTGTGGTATTAGTTTCTGAGACCTGATGATTGCTAACAATCAGGAAGCTAAATCACTCTTTCACTTTATGAATACTACATAGAAAAAAACTCATATTCATTTTTCCCTGATGATAATGACAATGAAGATACTATTTAATCAGATTTTACATATTTTTTTGTACAGCAGGCCTTGTGACAAGTACTTTCCCATCACTGTAAATGTAAACTTCAGAACTAGTCTATGAGAAAAGTGTTATTATCCTGATTTTACATATGAGATAATAGTTACAGAGAGGGTATATTTTTTAAACCTAAAGTCAAAGTAGCAAGTGGTAGAGTCAAGACTTGAACATGACCAATTGGACTCCAAATGTGATTTGCTATACCAACACAAAACTAACAGTTTCATGAGTCTAGCTTCCAGGGCAAACGGGATTAAATGAAGTACTCCAGGAGAAAATTTTATTCAAAAGCAGCGCACTATGATCCCATTTCTGTGAAAATTCGTATTACCTGTCCAAAATTCCTGAAAATATACTTTCTGCTTCATGATTATCTACTCTTTACTATTGTTTCCACTTCAATTTTTCACTAAAGTGGAAAATTCAAGATAAACTTATGAAGTTCTTCATGTATTGTGCTCCTAATGCCATGTTCCGTATATTAGAAATCCTACATAGATGCGGGACAAATTCATATGAAGTTCTGCTGATAGATGTTGATATTAGTACTCCTGTTACTTGTTTTTATATTTGCTGTTTGTTTGGATTGTAACAAATATCGCCTTTCATTTAATATAAGACTATCTCAAATAAATGTCATATGATCTAGTTTTACATACAGGCATGATATATGTGGTGTCACGCATCCTTTGCAAAAAGTAGCTTCTAAATTTCACAAGAGAAATAATTACTCTGAAGCTTTATTGTTCACCTGCATTTAGTAACACATCCATTACCTAATTTGACCTCCATAAAAACTTGTGAGATCTGACCTCCATCTTACTAGTAGGGGCATGAAGTACAGGGGGAAGTGACTTTGTCAAAGTCACATTGTTGGCCAGGGGAAAACAAAACTGGAGACAAGACCAGGAAGGTTAGCCTTCCTTCTTTTGTTGGGTCTTGCAGATGGCTGCTAGCATGACATAAACATGAATTAATTGCAGAGGGATCCTAAGTCTAAACGTTTCTAACCAGAGAAGTACAACCTCTTGTTAAATAAATGGGATCTTTGCTGAACCCCAAACATTTTAAACCACATGGTTGCTTGTGGGTTGAGTCTTGGGATGACAGACTTGCAGGCTAGAAACAAAGTGCTCTCGGGCAGTTACCCAAGAATTTTACACATGTTCCCAGACAACACAGTTGGGAAAATTTACCTTCCTTCGTTTCCTTTTAAAAAATCTGCCATTTCCAGAAATCAATTACACATGGATTTTTTTCAGTATCCAAGAAAACTTCAAATTGCTTCTACTATGTTCCCACCCTGTTTCCAAACCAAATGACTTATTTTATAATTATTAAATTCAGGTAATTTTAAAATGAGTTCTTCTTTGTACTTACATAAGATTTGAAGTGGCTTATTGTTAGCAAAACAAAACCAAAGGGGAAAATGGCAAATAAGTTTAGAATAATAAAATAATAATACCCACTTTTATTTATTGGATAGTTATGCTCTAGTATTATGCTGGAATTTTAAAGCTATTATCACATTTGTCTTAATGTATCAGACAGATGATATTTATACAGGAGAAACTGAAATATAAGAGCTGAAATATTTTTCCCACACAAATAAAATACGGAAGAGTCTTAAGTGAAACCTAGACATGTCTCATATCCTACTCATAACTTTGTAACAATTGAAATACACGGTCAGCCCTGCACAACAGCATGTTTGGCATCAGGAAATTCAACCAACTGCATGTCAAAAGCATGTCTTTTTAAGAAATGACATCTGTACTGAACATATGCAGATATTTTTTCTTGTCATCATTCCCTAAACAATAAGTATAAAAATGATTTACACAGCACTTACGTTGTACTAGGGATTATAGGTAATTTGATTTGAAGCATACAGGCGAATGTGTGCAGGATATATGCAAATTACTGTGGGTTTTTATAGATGGGATTGAGCATCCTCACCTCGGGGTGTCTGTGACTATGTGACCAATTTAGTGGATACTGTGGACCATGACTGTTTATTGTTTCTCTGAAATCCATCCTCCAGTCCATGATCAGAAAAACAAGGAAGGATAAGCTGGTGTGTAGGGAGGAGGTTATAACTTTGAAATCTGATGGAGGAAAATTTTGTTATCTGAAAATATAATTTAGCTAAAAATTTTCTTATGGATAAGATATAAGTAAAACAAGTAAAGAAATGTTCAGGAAATGGTAAATGACTGACCTAGAAGCCATTTGATCCTTAGTTTGAATTGTAGTTTATTCACTAATTACCAGTTTGACTTCAGATGGGAAATTATTATAGTCTGAATCTCAATGTAGTCTTTTCTTTCCAATTTAGTCTCTATAAAATAGTGCTAAAGAAACTACCTTGTTTTACTTAAAATTTTAAAGATAATATACACAATGAAGCTGCAGAGTTCCTATCATTACACAGACTTAATAAAGCTAACAGTTGTAAATTCTGTGGTTTGCAATTTTTAATGTTTATTCTGCAGAACAATCCTGTATGTCAGGGCTCATGACTTCCACTTTATAGAAGGGCAATCTGACACACAAAGAGTTAATTTGGTTAAGGTCCTAAAGACCTAGGATACAATCAAATACAGACAACCCTGTCTTATTATGGCTTAAACAATATTTTTTTTTTATTTCATGATGATTAAAAATGACCTGTGTTCAGTAGAACCAACATGGAAATGTGAATTTAGGTCTTTTTCCCAAGCTGGCCATATGCCATAAGATGCTCTGTCATGGTGCTGGGTGGCAGCAGCAAGCTGCAACTGCCAAACAACCAATAACCTGCATCCAGTGCTGTTAAACTATGAGGCCTAGGAGGTTAGGTGTGACAAACACATTTGCTCCACTCTTCAGTATCTTCTACTAACAGTGCCATTAGGAACCCTGTATCCATTAACTAGGAAGTGACTAATTTTTGCATTGCACATTGTTTTGTCTAATCAAAGGTGGGAGATCTGCATATCAGAAAGACAAATATTTTCATGCTGTGCAACCCCGAGGACGGGCTGCAAGGGATATCGGATAAGCAGAATAGCAAGCATCGTTTGGGTAACAGCTTTGCAAGAAAAGCAAAGGCCAGCCTTGTATCACCGCGTTTTAAATCACAGGCCAACAATGAAATGTAAGGGTGTGGTAGAAAATAAATTTATTTAAGACAATTCTGTGGCAGTGGAGGAGCTGATTCAACCCAGACATGTACTCTTCTTTGTGACTGGACTCAATAACACAAGGTTAAAGCTGGGAACCTCTTGAGGAATGAATCCTTATAAAATTTCCATTCTCAGATAAATTTTAGAGTGGAGCTTTTGACTAGAGTCTGACAAACAGTGCATGGTTTTGATGTGCATTTCTTAAATCTCAAGAGAATGAAGAGATTACCAACATTTTAAGATGGAAAGCGGGCTGCTTATATCGGACATGGCACATATATTTCCAAAAATTCAAGCAGAATTTGGAGAAAAACAGGAAGAAATTCCCTTGTGCTTTTGAAAAACAAATGGCCTTAAAAAGTGTGCTGTTATCTATGAAGAATAAAAAATAGAACCTTCCACAATTTCATGACGGTCACTTATGTCTACCCAAGTTAAACTTGGTATTAATTATCCATCAATTAGGAGACTCCACATAAAGTTTGACTAGCATTCACATAGCACGGCTGTATGCTCTTTCCTTAACCTTTGTTCTTTATTTCTGTGTGATGAAAACAATACTAACACCCCCAAGAATTGTTGTTGTGAATATTCAATGAGATATTTCATATTAAGTTCTTTGTAAGGAGCAAAATCTTATATTCAATTAAGTTATAATTTTGTTACATTTTCTGAATGAGTGTTACATTTCTAACATGTACCTTTTAATATTCATTTTTTTTTACAATGATGAATAAAGAATATCAGACTTAAGTCATATATTAGCTACAACCACAACTTATACCAGGAAATCTGAGCTAGTAGTTACAAATACTTACCATGATTGAACCGGGCTTTTTTTTTTTTTTTTTTTTTTGTATTAGGAATCAAACTCAGCAACTTGCACTTGTCAGGCATGCATTTGTGCTGTTGAGCTATATCCCTGGCCTAAACCAGGAATCTTAAATAACTGTCACATTTAAGACTTCCAACAATCTTCTGAGAGACTAGTTCCTTTCTTTTTCTGCTAAGGGTCTATAACATTTCTACAGTTGGGCTAGAAGCATTCCCAGACAACTTTGTTTAAAGAAATTATACTTTAAGTCACACCACTTAATGATCTGGTAATCTTTTCACCTTTCCATTGATGATGTCACTTTCTTATATTTGTGTTTTTAAAAAGCGCAGTGGGAAGAAGCCCACAGCTCTCTCCTGGAAGGGCACATGTGGTATGGCCACCTGAGGCCCATGGCCTTTTCACATAAATAAAGATAGATTTAGTGATCTTCGTCTTTTTGATGAACATTGTTTTATTTGTATCCCAAATAGGCTGTTCCCAAATGTCAGTAAAAGCAGCATGGTAACTGTGAAGCCATCTACCTCATCCAAGTAAGATTTTTAAAATGCCAATTGCCTGTTAGTACTACAGGCTGAATGAAACAGACTGAAATATATTTTAGTGAATAGATAAAGGTTTCTTAAATAATGGTGATTTAGTAAGGTGAATACTATAATGTGTAAAATAATCTAAGAAGTAAGATCACGAAATAGCATATGGTTCTACTAGATTAAATCTTCCTTCACCTTTCAATTACTGAAAACAAAGTCTAGAAAATTGTCCTCAGTTTTAGAAAAAAGCACCATGAATACAAAGGAGATATTATGGGTTATTATAAGATTCTCAAAATTGATTGAAATTAATGTTCTTTAATGAGATATATAAAATAGGGTGAAACAAGATGTGTAATATTAATGATAAAATATTAACTCATCAATATTTTACTATACTCACCATAGATGTTAAGAATTTGGAAATCGTTTAGCAAATTGAATATATATTTAAAATCATTAAGTATAGCAATTACAAAACTGAAAGGAAATTTAATAATAATAATTAGTGAATATGTAACTAGACAGTGTTAAGAGCAATACTGAATGTGTTCCAAAACCATGATGAATGCTTCTGCCAAGACCCACAGAAAGGTAGGGACCTTCAATAGGAGAAGCAGCATGTCGAACCCTAGTGATGTTTTGTGACCTTTCAGCCTGCCTGTTGTCTCAGTTAGTTGGGAGCTATAGTTGAAAGGAGGTGTGTTTTTAAACGTGCCATAAGTCATGGATCACAACAACACATTAACATGAGGTTTTGTCCATTTCATTGGAGTTGCAAGCCTGCAGCTCTTCAAGAAATATTTTCCTGGGAGATAAAACTTGCTCCTAAAGCTGTGATCCTGATACCAAGGTTCAGGGTTCTTAATGGAAATGATCCAAGCTTCCTGGTGTGAAGAAGATGTGTCAGCTGAGATCCAACATCAAAATGAACTGGATTACATTTTTTAACTTGATCCAATTGTGCGAGCTGAGTTTGTACCAGAAAAAAGACACTTCATATTGTAGGTGCTTATTAAAGCATTTAAAAATGACATGTACAGGAAATGGCTTGAGAGGTATGCAATCTCAGCCTTCGTTATGATAACAGTTTGTCACACATTGCTTCTGATACAGCAATTTATGTCAAAGGAGACATTACAGTGTGAACTTAGGAAACCTATTCATCCAACCTTTTACCTTTTGACTCTGCCCAAGTAAAAATGAGGACCAGAGGTAAGTATTTTGAATCAATTCAGGACATTGAGGTCACCATGACAAGACTACTAAAGACACTCACAGAAGTGGGAAGAGCAATGAAACAAGTATGCTTGAAGCAAGTGGACAGTATTTTGAGGTGCATTAATGTCAGTATATCATTCAAAATATTTTTTAAAATGTACATGTAAACCTTATTTTTGATCATACTTCTCTCCTTTGATTTTAAGATACCTAAATATTAGATGTCTTTCAAATTTGAGTTTTAAACTTAAGCTCACAAAAGCAGGTAAAGATCCTAATCTTTGTAAAGGGATAAAGAAAGAGAAGGTGGAAGGAAAGAAAACTAAGGAGGAGCTTCAGGCAGTGTGGTAACAGCAAAAGTAGCCCACAGTCCTAACAGCAGAACTCCAGACAGAGAGAGTACATGCCATGCTGCAAATGAGACTCCAGGCCCCGCACCCTCTTAGGATGGCGACAGGGGAAAGATGTAAATTTACAACCCATCGCTACCTCCACATAAATCAGCTTCTCATAAATGTCTTACCCTTAGCAAAATACTGTGTTAGGAAAGGACAGTCTATTGTTTATAATACAGACAATCAAAGGGGACTGTAATTTCCTTGAGTTAAATAAGAAAAAAATTCACTAAAATATTCACTTTAACTATGTCCTTTGAGAGTTTGTATCTATAAGCCTAACTTTATGTGGGGCTTTTGGAAGCATTCATATTATCTGGGCAAAACTGTGTGAAGAAATTAAAAGCCAGTGTTCCTGGAGAGTCTTTTTATAAAATATATTTTATATTAATTAACTTATAGCAACTGTGTATATTTGTGGAGTATGATGTGACATTTCCATGCAGGAATACAATAGTAAATAACCTGATCAGTCACTAGTATATCTATCACCTTAGACATATTTTTGTGCTGAAAACATTCAAAATCTTCTATATCTGCAATTTCTTTGTGAGTTTTAACTGATATAATATAGAAAAATTAATGCAAAATCTCCTTAAAGGGAAAAAATCTTAATTGAGGATCCTCAGTATTTGAAGATATTAGGTACAGTCAAAAATAAGCTCAAAATAATAAACTTCCAAACATAGAGCAAATATAATGTTTTTTTACACCACTATCATCACCAGATTTATACTCTAAGAATTTCACATGTGAGAAGCAATACTTGTAGAGTAGAAAGTATCTACCTATAAATACATAAACACAGAAATAAAAGAGACAATAAGTTTAATGTTTTCAATTCTTATACAATGTCAAATTTTAGTAATTTTAGTTACTTTTAGCACATATATAAAAATAGAAAAACAATATCTAATAATGTTATAATACATGCGTACATTTTATGTTTAAATCAAGTTAAATATACTTATTTTTATAGTCACTATCCACTTGTGGTAAAATTTTCAAAACTCTGTCTTGAGCACATAGAAATTATCTGTAGTGAACTATATGTTGCAATAGTACCTCATAGCTACTTGCACTCACTTAATCATTACTTAACACCCACTGATCAATATTTCCCCATCCCTGAATTCCCCCATTGTCTCCAGGTTCTGACAATTAGCATTCCACTCTCAAAATCTATGAAAGTGAAATTTTTACGTTGATGTGAGAGTGAGATTGTTGAGTACTTGTCTTTCTGTGGCTAGTTTATTCCACTTGACACAGAGATCTATATTCTCATCCATACTGTAACAATCGACAGTTACATTATTTTATGACCAAATAGTATTTCAGATGACAGACTATTAAACTAGCCCATTAAAAATAAAAATATCTTTAGAATACTGAGAGGATTAAATAATGAGTGAGAATGTTAACAAATTGTGAAATAAACTAAAAGAAGTAAATATAAAGTTTAAGGAGTTACAGGAATGAAAACAATACTTAAAATGCCATTAGAAAATATGCAGAATAAAACAAAAAGGCACATATTAATTTGCATTCAGTTCAACATGGAAGAGTTAATATTCACAGAATCAAAAACAGAATATTTCTGGATTTACTGAAAGACAAAAATTATTAGATTCTTTAACCACACTACCTCAAAATAAATAAAAAGAAATTTACATATAGAAACATAGCAAAACTCTAGACTAGTGATGAGAAATAAATTAGAATCAAAGAGAGATAGGTATTTAAATAAAAACAATTGGAGTGAAGATCTACTTTTTTATAACAATAGTGGAAAACAGAAAATAGTTGAGTAGCATACTGATAATGTTAAGAAAATTAAGTATTAAATAAGAAACAACAAGAACAACTTTTTCAGAACAATAAAACAATGAAATCTTCAGACGAAATCAACATCACTTCAATGGAAAAGGAATTTAAAGGATTCACTTGAGGAAGAATCAAAAGGGCACAGGATAGAGGATGTCATTAAGAAAAAAAGATTAAAAACTGAAAAAATAATACAGTATAAATAAATAGTGTAATGATGATAACAGTGATGATGATGATGATAAACACTATTGAATACACAGAATCAGTACAAGTCACATAAGAATAGGAAAACACTACAGAGCAATCTAATAATATCTACCTAGGGAAAATTTAATATGTTTTAATATTCAAGGAAGACTTGGACAGGAGAATGATGAACTGAGGATGAGAGATATGTTTATTACTTTGATTGTGGTAAAGATTCCATGGTTGTATTTACATCAAAGTCTATCACATTTATATATAGTTTACTATATACTAGTTACATCTCAAAAGATCTGTATAATGAAAAATGGAAAACTACCTAAAAGTCTGGAGAATCATACTACAATCGTTTGGAAAAGCTCATTAACTAGTAGGGGATGTAGCTGAGTGACACGGCACCTAACTGGCAAGCACCACACCCTGGGTTAAATTCCTGGTGCCAAACAAAAGAAAACAAAACCCCAAAAACCATGAATTTAAAACTGATTTGAGTTCTGTCTGAATTTACTAATGATTTAATACAATTGCAATAATATCCAAACAGGCTTTACCTGGCAATCGAGACAAAACAGAGTGAATGGTTATTTCCCTGTAACATATGAAGAAATATAAATCTGCAATAATTGACACATGAATTGATATGGGCAATAACAAAATAACAATAACTAAGACTATAAATTGCCCCTCTCTCTGTCTGTCTCTATGTCTGTCTCTCTCTGTCTCTGCACATGTAGTTCATAGTCTAAGGTAGATAAATCTGAAAATGCAGACATTTCCCAAATTGATATATGGTTTAGTAAATTCAGTGGTGGTAAAAGCACAGTGAATATGAAACAAATTAAATAAGCTCTTCCACATACCATACAAAATATCATTCTAAATGAATGATGAATTAATTCAAAAATAAAACTTTAATATAATTAAAAGAGGCAAATATAGGCAAATAACTTTCCTTCTCCGATACATAATAGTACTAACATGAAACAAGAAGTATAATTACTTGAGGATAACTGTACATAATTAATATATTAACAGTAAGCGTATGTATTCTTCCAAAGTTAACTTTCAGGAAATGAAGATACATGATTCAAATGAGAATATATACACAACATTAATGTAAAAAATCAATAAACATAATATATAGAGGATCACTAGCACAGTCACAAAAACATTTAAAAAAAAACCCAAAGAATATGCAAAAGACATGAGCAGACATTTCCTAGACAAAGAAACTAGAATGATCACTAAAAACACATGAAATACATCTTCATTTCCAAAAAGGGAAATGAAAACAAACTCCACAGGAGATGCCATTTCCTTCTCACAGGGTTAGTAATTATTTATGTTGTCTGACAACACACTGCACTGGAAATTACAACTCCAAACTAGCAATGTATATTGTGCTAGAAATGTAATTAATACAACTATTTAAGAAAACAGTTTGGAGTTAGCATATAAATATGAAGCACATACACTCTACAGTTGGCAAATTACACACTAGGACTTATGGAAAATATATTGCTATTTACTCCAGGTGATATTTATAAATATGTCTATAGAATAGTTGTTATTAATGAGAGTAAAGATAAATAATTTAAGTGCCTATCAATAGAAAAATGTTTAAATTATATATGGTTTCTTCATACACTAGCATAAAATGAAAAATTAATGTGAATTTATCCATAAGCTTCAATATGTGTTAAGCTCATAAAACTAAGGTTGCACAAAAAAGTGAGGACAAATAGATTCAGTATGATACATTTGTAGAGAATTTCCTGGGGATATGTGCAAATATAGTAAATCTAAAAAAGGTAAATAAATGATAATTGAGAATTATATTCACTATAGTATATTATTAATACTGTATTAAGGTATGTAAAATATAAACAGAAAAATTCCTTTTAACATATTATGTTTTAGTATAAGAAATATTTAAACTTTATCACTCCAATACATAAGACTATAAATATGCACAAATGCATATTTTTAAAGATTGCAAACAATAATGCAAAATAATCAAATGAGTTATAGAATTTTAAGGAGGTAACTGACACATATAAACTTTCTCTTAAAAATACTTAGATTGTCAGCAATATTTTTAAATTAAAAATTTGATTAAGAAAAAAGATGATTAGGAAAGTTAATTATAAAAGTGATTTTTATTTGTATCTATGGTAAAAAGTTCATTATAAGAGTTTATTATATTATTCTATATCTTATTTAACAGAAAATAACAATAGCTTGTGGCATAGGCAACCAAATATTACGGAAGAAAACTAAATTTTTAAACATGGCTTTTGAACCTATTAACTCCCAATGGCATTTCTTAGCAATAATTACTTAAAAATTATAGCATATATTCAACTTCAATGTATGGATGATTGCATGAAATTCCCAAGAATATAATAAAACATATTTCTGTAAAGATTGTTTTTGAACTAAATCTTAGGCATGTGTTTTTTCTTGACGACTCATTCCTTAGCACAATGGAGAAACAATTTTAATGAACAATTTTCACAAACTGAAAGGTCAGAATCAATCACATCTGTATAAAGTCATTTTAAAACAAAAGCTTACTCAACAGATAAAGCTATGTCTTTTTTAGTAAATGGTGTATTGATTTTACAACTGTGAATGCATATTACACTATTTAGTGAAAATGTTTGTTCCAGTATCTGCCCATTACCTGGGGAATATGTGTCCACAAACTAAATAGTAAGGTGAGAACTCCTCTAATTTGTTTACATTATGTTGTATTTACCCTAGAGTGTTGGAACTGCAAGAGGAAATAAAAAAGTTCAGATGACATTGAAAAACTCCTTTCTTTCGCAAGAGAGAAAGAGAGAGACAGAGACAGAGAGACAGAGAGAGAGACAGAGACAGAGACAGAGACTGAGACAGAGACAGAGACAGAGGGAGAGAAGATCATGTTCACACACACATAGAAGAAAAGGAAAAGAAAAGAAAACAGAAAATGAGTGAGCACCTTGCCAGGCACTGTGTCGATACCGGAATATAAAAAGATGAAGTAGATACCTGTATTGCACAATATGAGTATAATAAGGCAGGCTACCAAGTCTCAATGATCTAAAATAGTGCAGGGTGATGTTCAGGAGGAAAACAAAGTTTCAAATGTTAGGTAGCACAGATTTAAGAAAGGGTCACAGAGGGTATGTGAGCCTTCAAGGAGGTCGTTGAAAGAATGGGAGAGGATACAAGAGATTCAAAACAAGCTGTGCATTGGCACTAAAGTCTGAAAGATGAAAGCAAAATTTAGAGAAGTATCTGTTAGTAACTGAGAATGGCACAGGGTTACAGAATATGTAGGCAATGAGAATACAGAGACCAAACAAGACAGACTACAAATAGCCTTTAACACTTGTAATTTTAGCTACTCAAGAGGTTGAGGCAGAGGGACTCAAGTCTGAGACCAGATGGGGTAACTAATGAGACCCTAATTCAAGATAAAAGTTTGTAAAATGTTGGATGCAGATTTCAATGGCAGAGTGCTCACCTAGCACGTGTGAAACCCTGAATTCACAAGTCCCAGTTACACACACACAAACACACACACACACACACACACACACACATACACACAATTTTATACATTTTAAAATATACATATAGTTATCTGGTAAGATTAAATAAGTCTCTAAGGAGAACATGAAATGTGTAAAAATGTTCAGAAAATCACTGTAATTATGAATGCTCTGCACATTATCATAAATCCTTGGCACCTAAAATATAGTGTAAAACAAAGGAATTCCAAAGTCCCTTTACAAAAATAGTTCTCTGTTCATTAAGGATCCTGGAATCTAGAGATGGGGTTATAATTAGTTTTTCTTGGTTGATAAAATAATTACCACCATCATTTATTTACACTGTGCTGTCTATTTAGTAAGCGCGCTGCTAAATATTTTACACTTATTATTTTGTTTACATTTTCTGACAACTGAAACAGTAGTTTTTTAAAAAAATCTATTTTAGAAATGAAAAGCCTGACAGTTGAAGTTAAATAACTCACTGCAAATCATCCAGTTTTGTAAACTTCAACACATGATAAGAAGTCAATACATGGTCTAAAGATGAGAAGTCACTTCCTTGTGTCATGTCAAGTGACTTTAGACTCCAGCCAACATAGCAACCCTATTGCCATGGTTTAATTAGGTGAGGGAAGGAGGTAAAACATCCTAGAGATCACAATGAATGAGTACTCTAGGGAACTAGGAAGCTACACTGAGCTGAGCCTGCGTTACTTCCTCCTGCCACTGCCATCAACTTATCTAGGAAATGAATGGAGGATTCTGGAAGAGTAAGGTCAGTAACACTGACAGGAGCACCAATGTTAGCAGTGACTTGCTTATTGGATAAACAGTACCAAGCTTGGTAAGAAGGTCACCGATTGTCACTGGATATTCAGCTTCAAAACCTAAACTTTTATGCAGCTCTTTCTCATATATCCGGCTGCCCGAAGAAAATATGTGAATGACCACAGAGGGCTGCTTCTTAAGTTGGTGTATCAGTTTACTGCAGCAATTTTTCTACTGTACTCATGTCTTTCTACCTTCTTAGAAGTATTATAGAAGACAGTGGGAAGAGTTGTGCCTCTCAGCCCTTCCCAGTTTAATTGAAGAGTTATGTAACTGTACATATAATCACTTCAATAATAAGTGTGATGTTTTCAAGTTGGAAAACTCTCATGTGGCTTGGGGGTGTGGAAGATAGAGAAAGTTTATGATTAAACTGATGTTAATGCGTTTTCCCCAGGTACCCTGAGGTATGTAGTTGAGCACAGCTACAAGAAATTTACTGCACAAAACTTTAAATTCACAAAATAATAGATATATCAAGACATATCTATTCTCAAGAGAAAATGAAATTTCCACACAACACAAGGATTTCCTTAACTAGAAAATTCCCCACAGTGTATTTCAATTAGGTTTCCATTTACAAAAGGGAAAAAACCAATTTGCAAGCAAGTTTGCAGTGACATATCTATTGCGTAAAGCAAAATACAGAAGTATCACTTTTTAGCAATGCAAATGAACACTCTGAAAAGTGCACACGGAAATAAAGCATAGTGTAAATGACACACAAAGTGTCCTTCAAGTCCCCAGTTCATTCAGTGGTTGATAAGCGCACCAGTCCTGAGAGTTCATTGTATGCAGCAAACTCCCAAATTAATTCCTGTTGATGAACTCCTTTCTTTCTAGTATACTTTTCCTACTATTATCTGGAAACACCGGCTTCTTACACACAAGACTTATCTAGACTCCCAGCTGTTTGGCTGATAAGGAGATCACTAAATAAACTTCTAATCCAGCCAGATGGTAGGTGGCCATGTTTGACTTGAAATATTTTCAGCTTTTTGCATTAACAAAGAGCTAAAAATATTAATGATAAGAAGAGAAACCTTCTTCTCTCTCACATTTTAGGGTAATGATAATCTACAGGCATAAATTCTTCAGAGTTCAATTTAGCATTCCTAAAGAACACGGCATTTGATCAACTGTATGAACAACACAAGATTTATTGAAAATAGAAGCATTACCTATGGCTTCAAGTAAATGATTTTTACCCTGGGAAGAATGGAAAAACAGGAAAAAAATAATATAAAGTACATTTCTTACAAATTTTTTCCAGAAAATCTTTGCAATATATAATGACCTGTATGTAGGTGATAGCTAGATATGTCATTTTAAAGTCTTTTAAATGCTAAAGTAATATAGAAGTGAAAGCACAGTGCTTACAGCAAAAATAAGATTTGTGTCTTTGAGACTAGAGTCTATTGAGGACTACCTGCTCATCTTGAAATTCTCATTAATCGCTCAAATTCTCTCTTTACTAATGTGCAAAATAGTGACAAAGCATCTCCACCCCAGGACAAATAATCCCTGGAGTATTTGCTATAATTTAGATACATGATCACTGATAATTTATCTTCCCACTTAATTCTTACAAAACAGTTTATTTACTATAAACAACCTTAAAAACATTTTGTTTTTTTCTAGAACTTTTGGTAATTGCAAATCAAATTCTAGTAGCCACTGTGTAACCAAGCAAAACTGGCAATGCTAATAAGTAGTTCACTGGTCTGTGATAAGTAGTATACTAAATAGTCATGGAAACAGTACACCAATGTGCAACTAAGGCTTGGTTAACTCACAAGATATAGTGAGCTGATTACAAATATGGTCTGACCAAGTGTGGTGCCATAATACCAGCAATCTGGGAGGCTGAGGCTGACAAATTTAAACCCAACCTGGGAAACTTAGTACTTAGTGATGCAGTCTCAAAATAGAAAAGCTGGGGATAAAGTCCAATGTGAAGGCTCTGAATTCAACACCAATAATGAAAAGAAAACAAAGCTTGATCCTCCACCCCTCCCTACAGCTATGCCAATTATAATGTGACATTGTAGCTGTTTCCATCAAGAGGTAGAGCATATTTCCCCAGATCTTTATATAGACTTGGTGAATACTTAATTGAAAATGATGGAGATCTTGGTTGTCCAGCTTTGAGCTTAGGCGTCAAGAAACCTAAAGATTTCTATGCTCTGGAAGGCCTGCGATTGCCATTAGAACAAGCATATTCTAACCTTCTGAATGTAAGATATCCACGGAGAAGATCACTGCATCATTCTAAACTAGCCAAAGCCACTGAGAATCCAGTGTTGACTAGCATAACTACCTACTCAACCTACACCTGATTCCGAAGCTATGAATGTGGTTGATTAGTGCAGAAATGATTCATTTATTTCATAAGAGCTAAATAGGTATAGATATATAGACATATATATCACAAACCTCAAGGATATTACAGTCAAGAAAAAAATAGGAAATAATAAATTGATGAATTCATAATAATGACTCAGACAATTTTTTCAAACTATAAGCTCATAGGACACGTGAGAAAGAGGGAATTGTGTGGAATCCAGGGATTTTAGAGGAGTTCGTGTTGTAGCGCCATTAGAACTCAGTGAGGAAGTATGGGGCATTCTGAGAAATGCAGCAGTTTTACAAATTTAAGAGCATTTTCTGACATGCTCAATCCTTCGTACTTTTTGCTATTTGTAACAAGGATGATTTGAAAAATCAGAAGCAGACTTGGATTTTAGAAAGAGTACTCTGGTGATGATATGGCAGAACATTCTTAGAGACAGGTAAGATAGATAGAATGGGGCCTACTGAAACAAGTTCTCATAAGAATTTATCAAAAAGAGAATAAGAATCTCATCAAGAGACACCAACAGGAATAAAGAGGAAGCTGTATGTTTGACAGCTATTGGGAGAGGACTTTCTGGATGGTACTGTTGCTCGCAGTCTCATTGCAGGAGCACCCTGCAGAAAGGTTGTATATTGCAGCACTGATAATTCTTTCACTCCAACTGCTTCTTAGAAACCCACGGTAGGATTTTGATGGAAAAACATAGCCCCCTAACCTCTGAAGCATGTTGCCTTTTATAAAAGGAGGAATACGAAAACCACGAAATGCAGGTCATTGGATTTAGCTGTTTGTAGTTTGCATTTAGACCCTTTGTAGATGAAATAGAAGTAATTGCAAGAAGCCACACCACTGACATGTCACTTCCTGGGATGTGGCTGGAATCATGGTCTGAAGGTACAGCAGTTTCTGGGGATATTTGTGCCTTGCTGAAATGAGTCATGGAAGTGACCATTTACTTTCTCTTTTTGTCACTTTACCTTTCTTTCTTTCCTCATTAAGCTCTAACCGAGCCTTGCTGCAGAGTAGTGGACTGTGAAAGTGGGCTAAGAAGATTAAAGATCTCTATGAAGGAGGTATGAAATACAAGCCTGACAATTTGATACTGATCGTTTGTGATGTGTGAAATTAAATCCTTATACAATGTGCCTAGACAATGCAATTAGCCTTGGGTGTCTATATTAGAAAACATTTTTTTGTTAAGTCAGTGTAGAAGCTCAGCTCAAAAATAGACTACTCTGGGGAAAAGGTTTTAAAATGTAAGTCATTCAGTGTCCCAGCTTTCAAGAAAAAAGGAAACTGAAAAGAGAATGATGAAGAGAAAGCTAAATGACATCTGTGCTAGAATGAAAGACGTATGCTCTACAGTTTGTTATTCACTCATGTATCTATCTTTTGGTCTGCATGTTTTGAGACCTACTATGTATTGACATGTATATTTTAGCATTAGTGCTGACTGAAATTCAGTTCCTGTTAAACAGAAGAGTAAAGAGGAAGATATTAAACCAACAGAAATACTGAATAATGATATTTATGACAAATAATATGTAGGAGAAGCAACTCAAATACCCATCGTGATAGCAAGTACTTTTGCGGATTTTGCCACACCTGTATATACCAGGCACTGACCCCAAACTTTAACATATAGCAACCTGCTTAGTTCTTACAAAGCAGGTGCTACTATTAGCCCCATGGAGAGGATGAAATAAAATGAGATGAAAGGAAGTGAAGTTTCCCTATGATTTTCCCCTTAGTAAGTGATCTAGTCAGGAATAGAAATTAGCAGGCAACCCTTTGAAGGATGTGCACATGCATTGTACTAGCAGGCCCTGTCTACATCAAAGAGTTAATAGGAACATAGTAATAAATCCTTTTCTGTATTGCAATATACTACAGTAATTGTTGTAAGCACCCTATGACAAGGTTTCTGGGAGACCGTGATCAAATCCCACATAGAAAGCTGAAGACACTCCTACATACTCTAAAATTCAAGAGCAATGCTATACAACAAGGAACACATACTCTGATTCCCCATTTCTGACTCTGACTTCATGGATGCAAAAACTGGGGTAAAGTATTTAAACTCTCTGTGGCTCCCTACGCATCCTTTCAGGGACTACCAACTAGACCCTTGGTCATTTTTCACCATTCCAGAAATAGGAAAGAAGTGAAAAATTAAATGATAACAACTTGATGTGACCAGATTTGCACATCCAATATCCAGAATGGTAATATATTATGATGCTGAATAAATATTTTTTTCTTTTACTGAACAAAATCCTTTAATGATCCTTACCTTACTTTTCTACTCTAAAATTTCAAGCACTATTGGACTACATGATATTTTCCAAATCCACTCTGTATTTTTTTTAAAATCCACATTTTCCCCCAGTACTGTGCATTGAACCTAAGGTCTTTGCTTTGAGCTACATACTCTATCTCTCTATCTATCTCTCTATTGTCTATCTCTCTATTTATTTATTTATTTGAGACGAAGCCCTAGTAAGTTGCTGAATTTCCTGGCTAGGTACAAACTTGTGATCCTTCTGCCTCAGGCTGTGAGAGTGCTGTGATTACACAGATGTGCACTATCACCCCCAGTTGCTCTTTTTGTATGAATTACTCTGTTTATAATGAACTATGATTAATCCCTTATTTAAAACATATTGGTATACATATATAATAAACTTGGTGGAGCAAGGAAGGAGTTTTTTTTATAGAGATAAACTGAGGTAATTTCATATTACACAACGGTCTCAGTAGTGCTTATATCAAAATCCTTTTTATTGAAACAGACACATAAATATTTAGTAAGTAGAATTGATAAAGCCTCTATCACATCAGTTCATTTTAGGATCTGTGACCATTTGAGCTATGAAAAATCTTTTAATTTGGAGAGGCTTGGGGACTTTGGAACTGCAGATAAATTACTGTGGCCTTATAAATATGCTACATACATTCTCTGTTGGTCTAAAATTCTTACCATGTCTCAAGGGTAAGAGTGAGAATACCTTCTGATAAAGTCTACTTTCCTTCAGGTGAAATTAACCTCTCTGCTTTCTTCTCCCACGTTTCATAATTCCAATAACAGTAACATTTTCAGCCTTGTGCTTATGATAGATATACATATATACTTTCTATAGGCAAGATCCTTAACAACCAGGAAAACACACTGTTCATATTTTTACCTCTCATATTACTTGACTTCTATTTATAGTGAGTAGGACTCACCTGAGCCTAAAGAACTAGAATGTGGAGAGAAAGAGAAGGCCATTGCTAGTGAAGGCGAGAGTCAGAGAAGGAAAAGGCAATTTCATGCAAGACACTTACTAACATGCTGCCTGCCTTTGTAAATTCAGAAATAAGAACACAAATGAGGAAATAGGCACTTAGAGTGGTTGAGTAATTTGCAGCTTAAGTAATAACAAGGTTATGATTCAATCATAAGACTGTCTTACTTTAATGGATTTTTTTTCCATTATATTTTCCACTTAGAAAAAATGGTGTGGTCTAAGGGGAAACAGAAGAATCTTAAAGAAGTCTAAAAGCAGTTTGTAACTCTTGTGCAATGATAGACATGCTTCTGAAAAAGAAGATTCAAGGAAGAGAACAATATTTCCCTTAGATGCAATTGGTAACTTAAAAGCGAAGTAAGTCTTCTTACTAGGTTAGGAGTGTCAGAGGAATTTATTAGCCTTATTGTTGCAAGGAAACTAAGGAGAGTGAAGATAATATTTAGAAGGAGTCAGTAGGTACAACAAGATTGCAAACTTAATTGTAATGCTGATCCCCTCTGTGCCATCCTATTTAGCAGCCAGGAAAATCCTTTACCACAGAAGATTTCCAAGGAGGTGACCTTTTCCTTCTCTCCATTTCTATTTCACTTAAATTATCACCCTGAAGATTTCAAAGAGGAATTCTCAGCAGTCTGATAGATTGGTGCCCCTCTCTAACTAAAAGAAACATTGATTGTGTAGAGAAAAAAAATCACAGACATCCCCTGGGGGTCTCTGTGAAACCAACTTGGTATTCATGCAAGACTTCTTTTTTTATGTCCCTTTCCTATCATTTTTAAAATGACAAAGTTGCAATAAAATAATTAATTTCTGGAATCCCACCTCTTGGTGATTATGGTCAGGGGAGCAATTGTGAAAATGGCATTGTAAGTCACTATTCTCATTCTCTTACATGATGTGGCTGGCCGTGAAATGTACTTAGCGCACAAAGGAGGAGCTATCTTTTTGGATGGGATGCTGAGGGATGCTGAGATCTCCATCTGGGCTGTCAAAATTAAGCTTGGCTGTTGCTCTCTCTTAAATCTGTAATAAAACCTTGCATTTTGAAGTATCAAGTCCTAAACTTTTTCAATTTTTGTACCTACCTGTATGTGCAAACGTATGCCTATTGGGATGTATTTTTAAAGACATTCAGAGCAATTAGGGAAGCTGACTTGGTTTTCCTGTAATGTTAGCTCTGAAAGATTAGGTTGACTGAAGAAAAAATTCAGCCAGAGCTTTTTCACTGCCATTCAATAAACTCCAAACTGCTTAATATGCCGACAAGTTGATCTCTCTGCTGCTTACCTCAGTAGACCCTCTTCTCACACCAGTCACTCTAAAATATTATTTTTTTTCCTATGTTATGATATGTTGCCCCTCCCACTGAGATACACTGGTAGCTTCTTCCATTCTGTCTTGAAAGCTCTTTTTTTGTCTCCACATGGTACATTTCTTGGCAGATTTCATTGTCCTGCAGCCACTTCCCAGCATAGCTACCATCCTCAGCACCCGTTTCCAGGTTGAAGGTATTTTGGTCTGTTTCTGCATGCCTTCTTTTCTAACCCTGCTTTGTCTAGAGTTCTTTGGCTGTTGCTTGGCTTTTTTCACCAAACTATGAATTCTGGGAATATAGAGGCAAGGTTCAGTAAAGTGTTGTGTCTAAACGTATTAAGGTCTCCCCAAATATTTGTTCAGTAACATAAAGGAATGGAAAAATCAGTACATTTACAGAAAGTTATGATTGAAAAATGGTTAGTTATTCTGAATGAACACTTATTTCCAAATTCCAAGGGTCTAGTGAGTGAAATGCATCTCATCTCTTTTATCTTGATTCTGAATACCAAGTGGGGCACATATATAGAAGCTCAGCTGGTAAACCATGAATAAGGAAGTGACATTTGGTGGAAACAGCTGATATTTAGAGGCAGGCTAATCTAGCTCATTTCTTCAGTGCCTCACTTACTGGGTAAGTGACTTTCTCAGATCCCTCACTTAAATATAATATGACATTTATAACTATGCAGCAGTATAATGCTTTATTTTGTTATGTGAAGCAAGATATAGAAAGATGAACTAAATCAGATGTTATTCTTAGACTCAGAAATCTTCAAAACTAATCCAGAGAATATAAATAATACACAAAGAGGAGATTATGGAACTATTTTTTAAAGAACAATTTTGTGATTTAGACTGAATGTGAACATTGCTTGAGAGGACATGGGTTCTGCAAGAGGGAAAATATATCACAACGGGGCTAGAATATTAATTTTAACAGTAGCTGTGAGTTTTTGGAAAAAAACATATTTAGCATCCATGAAGATTAATTTGCTGAGATGGAAGTTTGGGACACAGTATTAGTTACTCTAGGTTTACAGCATGGCTAAAATGAATTGATGCCTCTGAGGACAACTAGCAGAAATTCACTGATATACCACCTGTCGTATACCAGGTTCTCTGAGTTTCAGTTTATTGTCTGGAATATCATTGATGCTTTATAGAGTATTGCATGAATTAATGAAATACATGTGTGAGAGGCGCTCCTCAGTATGGGCTTGAAGGATGAGGAAATTTAGGAAGGCAATTTGTAGGACAAAATAAGGCAGCAACATATTCTGGATGAGAATAGGATGTTACCAGACAGGCAGAAGCAGAAAACCACAATGCACGGTGAGAGGTAATTACATAACTTGCTAAAAATTATACGGAAGTCAGAAGTTGCTAATTTGTTTTCATCTCGAAGATTTGTCAAGGAGATAGGGCCTGGGAGTTTTCAGGTTACTGGGGATGGGGGTTCCATGTAAAGGACTGTGGATTACAGCTGCTACAAAATGGGCAACTTGCTCCATCAAGCACTCCCCACCATGACGCGCTGCCACATCACAAGTCCTAAGCAGCACGGCCAACCGCTCATGAACTGAAACCTCAGAACTACAAGCCAATAAGCCTCTTTTAAAGTTAACCTCTCAGGTATTTTATTCTAGTAACAGCAAGCTTATCAGAGTTTTCTTTTTGTTTTTCATTTTACAGTGTGATCTTAGAAACAAAACATTGATGTTTGATATGCATCTCGAGTTCTACAAAGATGATTTTGATGATTGTTGGTGAGGAAGCTAGACATGAACTTCAGAGTCATCCACATGTTTGGTGCTATGCTAGGTTGGTGGCATGTATACAAAGTTCACTGTCTCACAGAGTTTAGGGTGCTATCACATGACTGAGCCAGTAAAATAATTCAGGTCCTGGAGAAGGGAATCAGGAAATAGTATTACTTTTAAACATGAAAGTCAATCATATATTGATTATTATTAAACTCACCAATACACAACCTATAAATAATGGTAATTTCATTTAATTCAAACCAACACTCCAAGAAATAGTCTATGTGCTTTAAAAATCCGCTCATTAAGTCCTCATAGAAACTGTCGTTGGATACTATTATCAGTTTCATTTAGTGGCAAAGACGTTGAGGAACATTTCAAAAGACAGTTGAAGCTTCTTAATCAGAGCTCAGGAGAAAAGTACAGCTTACACAAAAAAATGCCCTACATGTCAACACAAGATTTGAAGCATGAGGATTGATGACATTAAGACAGATCTAAGAGCAAGCATGGAAGGATGAGTTTAGAAATAGGATGGAAAGGTCATAAAATTTTAAGAAAACATATTAGACAAATCATGTGATGCCTGAAATTTAAATATGTTCTGTTGTTTATGATGCTAAGTCAATCATTCTTTTTATTTCAGTAAATAACTTGGTAAAAATGTGGGATTCATATGATGAGTGACTTGTCTGAGATTTATAGATTCCCGTTTGCTGTCAAAAGACTCAGATTTTTACTGGCTCTGCCCTTTTTCATGCCACATTTTAGACACGTTTTAATATGCATGTGATAAAAAATATCACTGAATTTATTTGTAAGAGAAAATACAATAACGACCTCCTGTATGTACAGCATACTGCATACCTGGAAGGACAGTGAAACCTAGTTTTTGCCTTAACCAACCAACTTTGTGTAATGCTCAGCCTTTCTCAGCAACATTTTAAGCATCAGATATGCTTATGTTCAAATAATAGACTTGTCATGCAAAGTGTGCTCAAAATATATGGTTATTGCTTAAATAAAATAATAAAAGCCATTAAAATTAATCCCCTCGACATATTTCCCCTCAAATTGAATATACTTATGCCATCTTTCTTGGCACTTTCTGAATTAATTGTGGAACTTCTAGTGTTATGACATGTGATAAAAGGTATGGTCAATGATGCTACTGCATTCCATCCAACAAAAACACAAGCTTATAAAAATATTAATGTGTCTTCCTTCACGTTTTTCATCAGATCTGGCACTGTGTGACGTCTGGCTCTTTAACAAAGCAAAGTGACAATGAAAAATAAATGTTTTGGATCGATTTAGGGCATTGGGCCAACCATAGCAGTGCAACCCATGACACTGTAGAAAGAGCACTTTTAGAACTACTTCAGAAAATGACCAGAGTGATGGGATTAGTGTGTTTCACACTAGGCAGAGTGTTTTGAAAAGGATTCATGGCAATGTGTCTCTTACTGTAAAAATTCTTTAAATTTAAGCATTCACCATATTTTCCAATCATCTCATGCAGAATAATGGAATAGATAGTTGATAAAGGAACTTGGTTTCCTAAATCTGCATTCCTATCTCTGTGATGGGAAGTATCACTCATTTATTCAGTTTCCACATAGGTATGTTTACTCTTCTCTAGTCTGCCTTTTGAAGCACAGGGGAATCAGAGAAACACTAACTAAATCTCCAGGAGCAGCAATCTAATGGGGATATGGACAAATCACACAGAGTTGCATGAGAAGCAATCACAAAAGTTTATATGTTATGTAAACTGTAAAAGATTATGCAATATAATTATTTTGTAACTCTAATGAACTCCAATATGATCTTCCTATCCACACTTTATCCTTACACTGACTTTTTACAGGACAATCTTTTATAGCATAGTTGTATGCAAGTTATCCTCCTAATTAAAATTCCTTGACAACTAGCTCTACATTTGCTATAGAATAAAGGTCAGACTTTGTAAGGTGACAAAAAAGCCACTCACAAACTTAAATAATCTTTTTTTTTAAATTCGTCTCCTACCTTGCCTTTGAAGTGACTTCTTCCTTTTCCTGTTATTTCATCTCTAATGAGTTTCTCTTCATCCTTTAAGGTCCATTTCAATTGTCTCCTAACCTGTGAATCCTTTCCTCTGTCCTCCAAGGCAGAAATTGCTGAGTCTCTCACACTTTCTCTGTAACCATACTATTATATTTTATATAGAATTATAATAATTTCTTTATGTATTTCTCTTTCAGAACACAGCAAAAATATTGTATAAGTGTACAACATGGAATTTATTTATTTCAATATCTCAGGATATAACCTTTGAGTTGGTTCAAAATATTTCTTAAATTATTTTGAATTGAACTTTTTATATATACTATTATAATCATAAACATAAAAGTATAAATAGGTATATTCTTAATAGATCATATTCTTGTATGTGTACAAGCACCTGAAAATATTTTAAAAACATATATGTTATATATCTATAATACAATAGATATATAGTAAATATATTCTGAATTAAATGAACAAACATATCTTAATCATCATCTTTATCATAGATAACATTTATTGAATAAGCACCAAACCCTTTGCTAAGGGCTTCACATGAACTTTAATATCATTTTCACAACAGTGATCCCTAAACTAGGTACTCTTGCTATACTACGTTGACAAAGAAGGAAATCTAATCTTTAAGTGATGAGGTAAATTTCCTATGGTTATACTTACTGAGCTAGCGTTGAACTTTGTTCTAAACGCATTGGATTATAAAGCATGTGTCCTTTTACTAACATTTTATTGATAGATTCATGTGTGTGTGTGTGTGTGTGTGTGTATGTGTATGTGTGCAAGTGTGTGCATACACAAACACAGATCAGTAAATGGGTGAAAAGAGAAGAGCAAACTGTGGAGAACAAATGCATATACATCATATATCATGGAGTTGTAGGCATGTGTACACACATAAACTCTGGCCTATTGAATACAAGCACAATGTGACTAGATGATTATATGTGGTGCTCACATGCAATATATGGCATATACATATATAGAAAAATCTGTTGCTTTTCCAAGTACTTGTTTTACTCACAGATCTAGCATTTGTGCAAATTAGAGATCAAATGTATTATATGATTTCAATATATTTTATATATAAATATATTTGCTTATAATTTTAAGAACTGTGCATTAAGGACATGAGATAGTGCTTTGGGCTGGGCAGTCTATAGATGTTCTCCCTGGACATGTTTGCTAGCAGCAGCTGCATCTCCATGTGGTAGAGAAGTGTGGACCACTACCAGTGAGTGTTAATTTATCAGCCTAATTGGGACAAAGATACCACTGTAAAGCTTTGTTCTTTGAAACAATACACAATCACAGCTGAAATTCATGCCCTTGTTTTCATCATGAAAGCAAGGATTTGCAACAAAAATGGCTTATATTCTTTTACACTATCCCTTTCTTGGTTCCTCAGCTTACGGACCATTTGCAACTGTATCTATTCTTTCAGATATGCTTTCTTAGCTAGGTGCTTACACTAACATGGCACTTTCTACCCTACAATCCATTCTGTTTTCCTTGTGACCCTACTGAACTTTGCAGTTTCCAGTTTCCTCTGAGCCGAAGAAGAATCATTGCTGTCTTTGTGACAAAGATTTTAAAGTCTGAAAACATAGAACAATAAAGAGATTTTTATAGTGGCTACTAGGTGACCTGGGAAATATTTTAAATGCTCATATGCCTCAGTTATTCCATCAATGGAAATTGCAAGCACTAACATGATAGGATTTTATGAGGATTAAAGGAGAATATCTATATAAGTGAATAATAGAATGAATACAAATATTCTGGACTTCTGGTAAGGTAAAGAAAGAGCATGAATAATCCAGCAGCAGTGAAGAGACATAGAGAACAATTGGAGAACTTAGAAGATTATGTTGCACTGTTGGGCAACAGAACACCAGTGAGCTTCTGTTGGTGAATGAAACAAACCAGGTAGAAAGCAAAGTATGAAGGAGTGAACAGCTATAGAACGAGAGTATATTGTCAAGAAGAGAAGTTGTGAAGCTCACAAACACAGCAACAGTCTGAATTAGAATATGAAATTCAAGATATTTTCAAGATGTGCAGTAAGTAGAGTGTGAAGTTGAGAATGACTAGAGTCTAGGTGATATTAGTAGCATGGTGAATTAAGGAGATATTTCTCCTTTCACTAAAAAGGAAAAAAAAAACATGGTAGTTAAAAGCTACTATAAAATGTTTTAACAAAAGGTGATACCATTTCCATGTATACCACGTGGGAGAAACTGCTAAGTGCTTTCACTGCATTTCACTTAGTCATTATAATGACGCTACATCTTTGGAGTTTCCTCACTTCATTGTATTGAAGAAGTAGAGGTTCGGAGAGCTCTGTGAAGGCACGAGCTGGCTTCAAATTCATGGCAAGAACCTGCAAGATACATCTCAGAGCCCATGTGGTTTTTATTTCCACTGGGGATTTTTGAGACAGATTCTCATGGTGTGGTTTGGGCTTAAGCACAGTCTTTAGCCCAGATGTGGGAACTGTTATTACAGACATTAGCCACCACACTCAACTGAGGTCTCATGTTCTCCACACCCATATTATATGCTTTGCACCACACATACGAGCCATCAGTGAATCAGATACAATCATGTTTTGTAATTACTAATGGAGGGTAATAAAAGATAAATCTTCGAGAGTTTTATAAGTAATTTTTCAACAGACAAATTCAGCATGATAGTCAATTCAGCAAGAAGACAACAAAATCAAAGTACAAATACTTGATGTGATAATGAAGGACATTCATGTTATCAAATAAGAAATGTTTACTGGTTTTTATATTTAATAATTGTTGGATGGAGAGAAAAGGGAACACAGCACATAATGTTTGCAGAGATTCAAGAGAGACTGTTTAAAATAAATTAAGCAGAAAAGATAAAGCTAATCAATTTAACAAATAATATTCCAAAAACTGTCTACTACAAATTAGGATGGGTACTGAAATTGTAGAAATTTTACTATTTTTTCAGTAGAAGAAATCAATACATGTATGGAAATGATTATATCAAGAAACTCTTGTATAATCAAATTATTTAGATTTAGAATGGTAATAATCAGATATATTGCAAAATACTTAGGTATGAAGTAGGGTGGCAGGCTTAGAAAGGAAGAGAGGGGGAGGAAAAGAGGGAGAGAGAGAGTGAGACTACAGTAGGGTCAGAGAGCTCTTAATTTTCTGTACAATCTTCACAACACTGTGGTATTGTGTGTGTATGTGTGTGTGTGTGTGTATGTACACAAACTCATATACATTGCACATGAATGCAAGCATATGTATATGTATACAAACACATATGTATTAGTAAATACATTATATATGTATGTACACATATATAATTTCATGTAAAACTCACTAATTATTCATGTAAAAATTAAGAATGAAAGCTTATTAAAAGACGCAATCCATAGAAGTTCTTCCCATACATTTTCTCATTCAAACATCCTGACATGATGAAGAAAACAGTTTTTCTTCCCCAATTGAAATAAGAAATGTGATAGCCAGAAAACTGAGAAAAGGTGATCAGATTGAACTCATGTATATTTAGTTCCAAAAACTGTACTGTTAAACATCTGTTATAGCTTATGTCTAGATGTCCTCCAAAGCCTCATGCAGTCATGAGGGGAGGTATTTTCCAAAGGTGGCTGGATGGAGAATGTGTGGTAGTGGGATCAAGGGTGTGTGATTATTAATCAGAATACTGACTAGTTTGAGAGTTCTGGCTATGGTCAAGAGTGTGAGTGCTTCACCCCTTAGGTTGGGTAGCCTGCATACAGTTAAGGAACAGAAAAAGGGCTAATAGTCTCTCCCCTAGTAACTTGTAATGGACTACTTCTACCCTGTTGTGCTCTTCTGCAACTCTGGCTTGGAGCCAGCTGACTATGGACTGAAACCTCTACAAACATTGAGCCAAATAACCCTTTGCTTCATTTGCTTTTCATGTAGATTATTTTGTCTCAGCAATGAGAAAAGCAGCTAAGATGCAACCATTAGTAGAGAGTTGATTTTCTCTGCCTTTTCCTCACTTATTTCCTCTACTACTTGACCATCCAAAACTGCCTTGTTCTTTGGACTTCTATCTAAATGTTCATTTTACTCCTTTAAATTTCTTTCTTTGAGGCATACCTTCTTAAATAGGCTCTGACACAATCATAGTTCTAAAGAACCCATGTAAACCTTGTGTACAGTCACTCTGAATATGTACTTATTTATGAAATTCACAAATCATCAGAACTATATATTCACACCTGCTTTGGAGACTCCACTGAGATATTTAATAATCACATTAATATTATCAGAACATGTCATGCATTCCACACTCCCCCCTATAATCTGCCCTTTTTATCTTAGAAATTCAACACCAATTAGTTAGACAAGCAAAACAGTGCAAATTAATTCTTCTAGCTTTTTTCCTTTATGACTTACAAAAATGTACAGCTGGTCTTGTCTATTGTCAAACAATTTCCACATCCATCTACTTCTCTCCATTTTCACTATTATTCCAGTCCGAGGCATCACCATTTGGGATTATTGTAATATTTCTTAGAACCAGTCTGTGTGACTCTAATCTTATACTCCAATCTATTCGTCAAATGTCACTGAATTTTTATTCAGCTCTCTCATACTTCTTCTACCTCTGATGTTTTGGACTCATATAAAAGTTGTTGATCTCATAGATGGGAATCATAGAGAGTGGTTACTAGAGGTTGTAGATGGCAAGACAGAAAAAATATAAGGAGCAATGTTCAACAGGTGTACAAGTTCACTATAAGAGAGGAAGTATAACTTCTTGAGTTCTGTTACATAATAGTGACTATGATTCACAAAATATTTAATACTTCAAAATATCTAGACAAGAGATTTTTGAAAAAGTTTACCACAAATAAATAACCAATATACAAGTTCATAGATGTGCTAAATACCCTATTTTAATGATTAAGTGATGAATATGTATATCAAATCATCTTACTGTGACACATAAAATATATAATCATTGTGTATAAATTAAAATAGAAAGAGAGAAACAAACATAGCAAAAAAGATCCAAACAGTAGCCTTTAATGCTCCACCCTATGTCTTTTATCTGCTTGGAGCTTCCTCTTCCCACTAAGGATATGATCAAAACACTGGGTCACTGCAGAATGAGAACATTGCTGCTAGCTCATTGTGCTCACCTGGAAATCTCTTCCTATAGATCTTTGCATACCTGGCTCCTTTAAATTCAGATTATATATAAAATTTGTCTTCTTAGAGACATGTTAGTAAACTACAACATCTGAAGTTGTCATGCCCCATTGCTTCTGTCAGCATCACTTTTTATTTCACCATGGCATTTCTCATTAGCTGATTATTTTTATTATCCATATGCTTATTTCCTTCCTCTTCTTGAATTCAATATTAAAGAATGTATGGCTTCCCTGTCTTTTTTAACAAGGTCTTTAGAAGTTTCTTTGTTATCCTCAGTTCCGAGTTTTGCTTTTACAAATTTGTCATGTGGAAGTTTCTGAATAACTGTAGCATGATTAATAAATGAACAAAGCACTCATCGAAAGTTAAATGATTCCTGTGATTACCTAGCAAGCAGCTAAGCAATCAACATCACCACTCACAACCTCCCTCTTGCAGTTTCCTGTGAAGTGCCACCTTTGGCAGGTAGCTCATGAATTAGCCTCCTTGTAACAACATCCTGTAGTGACACTTCTCAAAGGATTTTTTATCCTCATGTAACTGGACATTGCTTGCATGGTAACAAATGTACCTGTCTGATAATTAGCATTACCAAAGGCTTCAGATCCTACTTAAAGGCTGACATAGAGATAGAGGACTCAAAAATTGCTTTTCCAATTCAAGCTGGATTATGTTTCTCTGTAAGACTCCCTTCTTTCCTTTTTCTTTCCTTCTTTTTTCTTTCCTTCTTTCCTTCCTTCCTTCCTTCCTTCCTTCCTTCCTTCCTTCCTTCCGTAACTCCCTCCCTCCCTCCTTCTTGCATTTTTTCTTCCCTCACTCTGCCCTCCCAAAGAAAGTTATAAAATTTATAGTAAACAGAATCAGTAAGTTAGGTTGTTATCCTGCATAATAGCTTGTCAATTTATTCCTATGTGTCATTACATTCTTATATGTCATACTATGATTCTACTTTATTTATTTTTTAACTCATTTTTTAATTTTTAAAATGAACAGAAAGAATAAAAGTGATACAGAATTATTAAAAAATAGGAAATTAACACTAGTTAATATATTATATAATGTTATCTTGAAAGTAGTTGTTCAGATTACAAGATTTAGGCATGAAAAAATGATCAATCAGCAATGAAAATACAGTTGTTCTGAAAAGACATTAGTAGTATAGTTACCTCTCTTGTATATATTCACATTCACACATATATGTATACATATGCATATATATATATATACATACATACATACATACATACATATAATCTTTTCCCCTCTTTCTTTTCTCCTTTCCATGTCCCAGGTTTTCTTTCCTTTTGAGCATTTTTCTTTCCCTTTCTTTTTCACAATATCTATTGTACATTTTGGATCTTGCTCTTTTTTTAACACTGGGGAGACAATATAATATACGTATGAGACATTTTACCCATGAGTATGGTCTCTTGTTGCCTCCATTTACCTATAAAAGCCTGAAGCTTATTCTTCTTTATAGCTGAGTAGTATAAAAATGCCACATCTTCTTCACCCATTCTGTGGCTTATGGGTATTTGGGTTGTTCCAAGATCTGGCTATTATAAATTGTGCAGCTATAAACATGGGTGTGCATATATCTCTTTGGTAATGTGTTTTCAGTTCTTCTAGGAAAATATCCAGAAGGAGAATAGCTGGGTGGAATGGGACCTCTAATCCTAATTTTCTGAGGAATGTCCACACTGATTTCTATGGTGGTTATACCAGTCTACACTCCCACAAACAATGAAGAATTGTTCCTTTTCCCCTACAGCCCTGGCAGCATGTGTTATTTGTTAATTTCTTGATGTTAACCATTCTTTCTGCAGTGAGATGTTGTATCAGTATTGTTTTAAGTTTCATTTCTTGAATATCTAATGATGTTGAACATTTTTTCATATATTTACTTGCCATTTGTATTCCTTTATCAGAGAAGTATGCATTCATCTCAGATGTCCATTTTTTGATTGGGTCATTAAATTTTGGGGACCTGGGGACAGGGATTTATCTCAGTGGCGCAAATGCCTGTATGGCATGTGCAAGGTTGTAAGTTGGATCCCCAGTAGCAACAAAACAAAAAAAATTGGGGGGTTCTGATTTTTTTCAATTCTTTATATGTTCTGGAGACAAGTCTTTTGTCTGAGAGAAAGCTGGTAAAAATTTTTCCCATTCTTTGAGTTTTCTTTTCACTCTGTTGGTGACTTACTGGTGGTCTTTTTTTTAATGCGCAAAGACTTTTTAATAAGATGAGATTGCAGTTGATTCTTTGAAGTGCTTAATTGTGCAGTTTGTGTTTTGTTCATGAACTCTTTCCCTACCTCGTGTCCAACATTTCTACCTATCTTGTCTTCCAGTATTTTTAGTGTTTCTTTTTTGTATTTAGGTCTTTCATCCATTTAGACTTTAGTTTTGTGCATGGTGATAGACATGTGTCTAGTTTTAGTCTTCAGCATGTAGAAAAACAGTTATCCAACACCATTTATTAAAGAGACTATCTTTTTTCCAGTGAACATGTTTGGCCCCTTTGTCAAACATAAGGTGGCTGAGGGTCTTCATAATTGTATGTGCATCTTCTAATCTGTTTCACTGATTCTCAGGTCTGTTTTTTTTTTTTAGTTTGTTTTTTGTTTTGTTTTTATCAGTATCATGCTGGTTTTATCACAGGAGCTTTGTAGTATAATTTCATTTCAGGTATTCCAATGCCTCCTCTTTTGGATTTGCTTCCCTGGGTTGCCTTTGCTATTATGATTCCAATTAGAAGCATGAATATTTATTGCCCCAATATGAAATACATCACTATCTTCACTTTGTAAGAAGTAGTTGCAAATCTACAACTCTGAGATCTGCAATACTTTGCGAGATAGGTTTGCTGTCCATATGTATTTTGTTCAAGTCTTATTCTGTTGCTTCCTCTTTTCTTGCTCTTTAGTGAAGATATGTTGGTTTCTCAGTTACTACATATGTAAAATGGGAATACCAGCACCTGAAATTCTTATTAGGAAAAGTAAATGTTCCAGAATTACGCCTCACTGGAAACTTACTTGGTGCCAGGCACTATGCCTCAAGTGAAGTATCTTCTAGCAACTTTCACAAGAACTCCACAAATCCCCCACTGTGACAGTACTGCCCATTGTTTGGATGAGGCCATGCAGGTGCACAGTAAATACAGTTCTCAGTACTAAAGCTCAAGTGTGACCTTAGCCTTCCTTGGGCACCATCTTATTCTTTTTATGCTATCCTACATTGCAGAGGTGTATCCAGGCAAGTTCAATCCAACGGTGCTTGTCTTGGCAGTACTTGAAACTGAGCTGTCTCTGCAAGATGAACGAGTGACTACTGAGACCCTCATAGTCGTGGTCTATAGATATTAATGCAGAAAACACAGGAACACCACTGATATTGCTTTCATTACTGACGACAGGAAGTTAACTGGAAAGTAGTGGCTTTGACATAGATCATCTCAGGTATGCCAAAGTAAAAAACTGATTAAATGTTATTTATTTAAATTTCCAATTTCAATTAAAGGAATCAACCTCAGACATAAAACAGCATTCTTATGCATAGCCAAACAACATATGCAAAAAGAAAAAAGGAGCAATTCCAGATCCAAATTTTGTTAGAAGTTTCTAGATCCAGTCATAAATCCTCCTTCTTCCTGTGTCTAATCAGTCTCAAAATTTACTGTTTCTCTGCTTTGTACCATTCCTCAATCCATGCTTTCTTTCTCACACTTGAAATATCTAGCCACCCCACAAATAAATGCAACAAATCTATGCTACCACTCCTCTTTGTTGGAGTCTCTTCATTTCATTTACCATGCAACCACATTTTATTTTTCTGAAATGGAAATATGACTGTGTCACTTCTCTGCTTTCAAGCCCTTAATTTGGGGCAATATGATAAAAAATAATTCTTTTAGAATGATGACTGAAGCCCAGCCTTAGTTCCCAATGAATTTTTTCCTGCCTACAGAAAATCTCTACCTTTACTCTCTACCATGTCAGCAGCATTCAGTTTCCTTGGTATATGAAGTGCTTTCATAACTTCATGACTTGGCATATCTCTAATTTGCCTCTAATAAATATATAGTATGCTGAGTTTCACATACTATTATTTATCTTTCACAATCAAATTTAAATGCCACTTATTCAACTTTCCTACAGTTACTCAGTACATTTTTATGCAAGAATCTCACTTGGTATATATCCATCATAGAGCACTTTCAGTACTTCATTGTGATTGTTTGATCACACATTTATTGATCCAAGTAGAG